>CAXKVY010002103.1:0-33031 GCA_964058915.1 Tetropium fuscum
GAAAGCTCAATTACTCAGGAACATGATATTTTTTAAATTATCGCAATCAGAGCAATGGTTCGAACGGCCAAAACTGGGTCCGCGTAACCTTGAGCGAAAAAGTGACTCTCTACTCCTTCCTTCCATTCAAAAACTATAAATCCTAGATATATGCTTTCTCGGAGTTTTGGTAGAAAAACTCAAAAACTACTTTTATTAATAAATATAAGAAATACTTCATGAGAAATTTAGTCTAATTCCGAAATTTAACCGTTCTCAAGTTATTTGTCGCTAGTTGTAAATTAGACATTAGTTTTTGAAAATAGGTTGCTTCGCTTTGTAGTTATTTTCACATAAAATTTGACAAGTGAGTTTATTGAACTTTTCTATAATTTATTGATGTCTTATATTTGAGGAGGATAATACACATTTACTTACTCCCTGGGATTTTTTTTGTGAGGGAAGCGACCATGTGGAATATCTTTATTATATGTTAGATAATGGTGTAATACCGGATGTTTGCCTTATAATAGCGCTTTTTATGGCGTTATACATCCAAGGCCATGCAAGACGTTTATTCTTTACACAATAATAAATTAATAACTCCTTCCAGAGTGCTCATTTGCAAAATCTGCATCAAACATTTTCTGTTCTACATGAGCCACAGAACAAATTTAGTTCTTATCAATTTTTTCGTGCCTTTTACCATTTAAGAGTTATGATTCATTATACATCATCGGTTTAAAACATAATTTACCCATCGGTTATTTATTAAGGGAAGAAAAACAATTATTCTGCTGCTATTTACTCACTTATTCTCTTCAAAACAATGTATCATCACCATCTAAGTCATCCGATGAATCTTCATGCCTTGTATGCTCATCACAGTTGTCACACATATGACATATCTTCGTCTCCTCTTCTGTGCACTTCAGATCGTGAGAAAGACATTTACATGGCGGAGCACATTTTATTTTAAGAGCACCGAATAAGTTGAACAACTGTCTCTGGATACCATGTGCTCCAGAGACAGTTGTTCAACTTATATATATAACAGGGGCATAAGGGTCATCTTTTAGTTCCCAACCAAAGTTTAATGCCGAAGGCAAAATAGGGGAGGGGTGGTTAGCACGGCACCATTCTATGGTTTGATAACGAACTCTATCAACATAATATATGGTATCAGTGATGCCCTTGTTGGTGCCAAGTTTTTTCCTTGAATTTCTTTCTTTGTGAACATCCAGCGCCTCAGTTCTCCAATGTCTGATACATTTGTGCCAGGAACATGACTTGACATATGAACTTTTCTACTAATAGTCTATCTGTATCAAGAAAATTTTCAAAGCTTCCAATTTTACTTACAGGTTCGAGAATGCCATCATCTGCTTTACTGAATACTTTTCAAAAGGAGGTTTTCGCTTTCTTGGCAAAGGCCAAAGTCCCTGTGGTGTCACTTCCGGATAATGCATGCAGACCTAATAATGCTGAAATTTTCTTTGAGCCCAGGGAATCGGTTACTCCTTATTGCTTTTCAGTTCATCTGTTTAAATCCCCATTGAACAGTTTGCAGTTTCCCTCCAAGATACAAATAAACACTGGTTCCTTCCAGTTGCATATTGTATTGCTTTCTCAGACAAGTAAGCTGTTAACTTATCTTTATATAGTCTTGACATGGGATAACAATGACTTCATAGATGTGTTCACAATGTACGTTGTATTACTGATCCTGTAGTGGACTGGTTGTGTGTTGCCAGTTCTTTTCTCATTCATAGAAGATTTTTGTGAATTTTCTCTGTATATGTGAAGACTAAGTGGGTTTCATCATAACGTGATAGTGTATATTCCATTTTTCTGTTAAATTCATTTGCAAGATTACTACAGGTTTAAGGTTTTTTCTCGTGGTTTGTACTTCTACCATATCATCAAGAACAACTTACTTATTGTGAGTTTATTAGATACATCTAATAAACTTTATAAGTATTTTCATAAGTTTAGCTTTATTGCCACACATTAACTGAGTACCATCTAAGGCCAATATTGATCGGGGAACAGCAGATTAAATAGGCTAGCCAATAGGCTAGGTAAAGCTGGTGAGTTACACCTAAATGGTAAAAGATACGAAAAAGTTGAAAAGAAATAAATTTGTTCCTAATTTTGTTCCATGTAGAACAGAAAATTTTTTATATAAATTTTGCGTATGAGCACTCTGGAAAGAATTATTCTTGTGTAAAGAATAAATGTAAATGCAGCAGTTTTCTTCTTTTTCATTGCTGGAACTTGAGATTTCTCGAGAATCTAGTCACATCTTCGCTAACTTCTTGTTCAATCTGTTTCAGTTTCTGTTTCAGACATTTCCAATTTGTTAACTTTCAACACTGCACATATAATTCAGAAGGATCACGAACTACACCTGAATTCACTTGCGACCCGTTCTTAGGTATGAAACAAATAAAATAAACCATTGTCTCAGAACATACACGCGTTGATGTAATGTGTCAAACAAGTTTCATCTGGTTAGTTTGTCAAAATCGCTACCCTCTGTACCTTTTACTTGAAAGTAAATGCTTCATTTTTATAGATATGGACTATTGTGGCACTTTCCCTATTCACAAAAATCCCACGGAATACATTATGCCCCAGGACTATTATTAAATCTAATCAATAAGTAATTCTAGATTTATTGATATACCTATTAATTTGTTGATGACGGAATTATTACGTTAATTATTGCGTTACGGAATTATCACGTAATAAGTGTTGTAAGAGGCATTTTACGCACGAAAGGAAAAGTTACGCACGAAGCCGGCTTTCTTGGAACGCTAGCACTATCATCTGTCTGATCGCCAATCCTTTAATGTGGTGTTTTATACACCTTAATCATTAACACACCCCACAGAAAAAAGTCTAGAGAGCTAAGGTCCGGAGATCGTGCCGGCCATGACCATGGGCCGAGACGTTGTAACCATTATTGTTTGACAATTCCAAAATATGTATTCTTCCATTCTGTTGCAGGCTAGAACACACTGTGAAAATCATTTTTGGGGAGCCAAAAGACCCAAAAGAGGCACGACTCTAGTAGGAGCTAATAAATGTATTCTGGGCCCAGGATATTGGTGTCAAAGTGAGGCAACGGCCGATGAATGTGGAGCAGGGGTATGCCTTATATTTTACCAATAATATATTTTTTCCTGAAAATTACATGCTTGCAAAATTACAGTGGAAATTTCCATTAACCCTGGGAAACTGTATTTAGTTTAAATATGAAATGAGGCTTGCGAATTCCTAAATATATGTATATAATCTTCCAATAGGGAACATGCCTAAAATTTAAAAAATAGAAATACTACTAAAAAACATAGCATAACGGTGTAATAAAACGTGTACTTCACAAAAGAACAAGATTTCACAATTCCTCGCGATCAATATGAAGGATCTAAACAGCGATAAAATTGAAGCGGCCCAAAACAATATGTGACGTCACAACCTGAAGTATTCGGTTGTCATTGTGCCGGAAAGCGGCTGAACGATGAAACCAAGTGGTCGAGTTCTGGAATCTCCCATGGCCGACCGAATCGGTCTCCTCGTCGCTTGTAAATTGTAGGATGTGGCTTCGCGACTTTGAACCTGTTTGAAACGGTACGATCGCGCGCGAAAATTTAATAATTTATAACAAATTTATTATTGGGAATTAAGGCGTCATATTTTCCATACTTTTTTGCAGTATGATAGAACATTTTTATGCTTTAAAAAAAATGTGAATGTTCCCTATTCTGTTTCAGGCTAGAACACACTGTGAAGCTAAAGTTTGGGGAGCCAAAAGACCCAAAAGAAGCATGAATCTAGTAGGAGCTAATAAATGTACTTGGGGCCCAGGATATTGGTGTCAAAGTGAGGCAACGGCCGATGAATGTGGAGCAGGGGTACGCCTTAAATTTTACCAATATTTTTTTTCCTGAAAATTACCACCTTGCAAAACTACAGTGGAAATTTTCTTTAACGCTGGAAAATTGTATTTAGTTTAAATAAGAAAAAAGGCTTGCGAATTCCTAAATATATGTAGATATTCTTCCAATAGGGAACATGCCTAAAATTTTAAAAATAAAAATACTACTAAAAAACATAGCGTAACGTTGTAATAAAACGTGTACTTCACAAAAGAACAAGATTTCACAATTCCTCGCGATAAATATGAAGGATCTAAACACCGATAAAATTGAAAGGGCCCGAAACGAGATGTGACGTCACAACCTGCAATATTCGGTTGTAATTGTGCCGGAAAGCGGCTGAATGAACTATGAAACCAAGTGGTCGAGTTCTGGAATCTCCCGTGGCCGACCGAATCGGTCTCCTCGTCGCTTGTAAATTGTAGGATGTGGCTTCACGACTTTGAACCTGTTTGAAACGGTATGATCGCGCGCGAAAATTTAATAATTTATATCAAATTTATTATTGGGAATTAAGGCGTCATATTTTGCATACCTTTTTTGCAGTATGATTTTTATGCAATAAAAAAAATATGTAAATGTTCCCTATTCTGTTTCAGGCTAAAACACACTGTGAAGCTAAAGTTTGGGGAGCCAAAAGATCTAAAAGAAGCAGGACTCTAGTAGGAGCTAATAAATGTACTCAGGGCCCAGGATATTGGTGTCAAAGTGAGGCAACGGCCAATGAATGTGGAGCAGGGGTATGCCTTAAATTTTACCAATAATATATTTTTCCTGAAAATTACCAGCTTGCAAAATTACAGTGGAAATTTCCATTAACGCTGGAAAATTGTATTTAATTCTGTTTCAGGCTAGAACACACTGTGAAGCTAAAGTTTGGGGAGCCAAAAGACCAAAAAGAAGCACCCCTCCAGTAGGAGCTAACAACTGTACCTGGGGCCCAGGATATTGGTGTCAGAGTGAGGCTACAGCCGAAGAATGTGGAGCGGGGGTATGTATGCCTTAAATTTTGTCAGGGATATTACCATAAGAGCTCAGATTTACACGAATATATTTTTTATGTTTGTTTCCCAGTACCTATTGTCCTATTATATATGGCTATTTAATGACAGCTATTGCAAGAAAATCATGAGATCGTAGCTCGAGTGATTGTACGTCTAAAAGTAAGTACGAGAAAACAAACAAAAAAATATCAGGCTCATCTATCCTCGAATGGTATTTAGTAAACCAATAAAATTAGATGAATAAAATAATGCTTAAAATTTTATTAAATCTGTATTGAAAGTACAGAAAGACAATTATTGTAAATAATTTGCCCTGTTGACTCTATCAATGATTCTCTCATTGTTCAAAGGTTTATTTCGGAGATTTGTTACAAGATATGACTGATGATCGTTGTCGAGTTGTAAATAAGGTTTTATAGAATTTGCTGAACTGTCCAGTTATCTTAATTAATTCTTGTTCATTAAGATCTGCTTTACCTAAATTTGAAAATGCTCTGGAGCGATGTAAATGATTTAGAATATTTTTAATTTTTCCACTTAAGAATTTCGTTTATACCTATATTAATATTTTTGTACCAACCTTTTGATCTATACTAATAAATAACATATAGTCATAGTCAAACTAACAGCTTTTTACTAAATGCATATGAAAGTATACTTATAACAAAAAACAATTTTAAATTTTTGTGTCTGTTTGTGTGTTCCATCTCCGAAATGGGACTTCACTGGCAGATAGCTGATGTTCAAATATCAAAAACACTTTCATTTTCTAGAAAAAAATTATTGGGGCGTTAATGCGTTAATGAAGACATCTTCTAAAGTTAAATCCGCTTATTTCTAAATAATAATCATTTTAAGTTAAGGCAATAAATATATTTTTCTCTAATTCATCTGATCTGTTGATGATCGAAATTTGTTATAATAATTAACTGTTCATTTAATCAGTCAACTAACGTTGAAAAAAAACATAGGGGGGAAATAAAGAATATAAATGTGCCAAATACCTTTCTGTGTCGTCTTCTACACTGGAGGCCTCCTTTCTGCTTGAGGTTCCAGCACTGGCAGTATGGATAGGTTAAAGGGTAATAGTGTAGAGGTAGAGGTAAACTTGAGTGAATAATCAGGAGTCAATGAGCAACTGAACTTTTAAAAC
Organism: Tetropium fuscum; assembly: GCA_964058915.1. NCBI lineage: Eukaryota > Metazoa > Arthropoda > Insecta > Coleoptera > Cerambycidae > Tetropium > Tetropium fuscum. The sequence goes on from CAXKVY010002103.1 coordinate 6,081, forward strand.
AAAAGAGAGAGGATGGAGTTATGCATTGTATTGCGTGTTGCCTAAGGTTAAGGGTTAATCACTGAACAACTAGCATTGAGTGTTGCCTAATGTCAAGAGGTTAATTCCTGAACATGATCCATGTCATTATTTGAGTAAAATATTAGTCAAAATGTGAAGCAGGTATGCCTGATTTTTTCACCTAACTTTTATTTTACATTTATTATTACATTACATTTTATTTTATGTAAAAGAATGTTTTTTATCAAAACCTTTCCAATCAATTAAAACATTTTATAAAGATTTTTAACTTATTTTAAAGTGAGTCTTTTTTGGAGTTTTTATGTGAGCACATCTTAGTTGGTCCACCCTAAAAAATCAGGCTGTAACAATGGAGTGATTGTATTTTAAAAAATTTTTATTTTAGGCCCGGACGCATTGTGAAACTGAAGTGTGGAAAACCAAAAGATCAACACAAAATGGTGTAGTTGTAGGAGCTAATAATTGTAGCCGAGGCCCAGGATACTGGTGTCAAAGTAAAGAAACTGCTGATGAATGTGGTGCAGGGGTATGATAGTTCTTGTTTTATGTGTGTTCCAATTAAGTTAGAATATTTTTTAGGCAACAAAACATTGTGAAACTAAAGTCTGGTTTACTGCAGAATTACACCCCGAGTGATTTTTGCTGCTGCCAAAAAGACACATTATACTTATTAATACGGGTAAGCAAGTGTAACAAGAATTATTGGACATACTAATGTATAACCGAAGTAATTTGTTTTAGGCATCAAATGAGACAGAATTTTGGCAGAAATCTCTCTGTTAAGAAAATAGGAATATACTACATAATTATATAAATACCTACCTACTTGTAGATACAAAAACTGTATATATGTTTATTTTAAAATACTGTTATTAATTGTTAATAAATACAAAAATATATCTTAAACATTAATACAAACTTATTCCATGATGTTCTCTTATAGGGGACTCAGTGCGACTTTCTCTGGAAAGCCAGGCTGATAGGGGTTATGTAATAGCAACCACTAGGCTAAAAATAATACTGGATCTAGCGACTTTACACGAACAAGTCCTGTTAAACCATCTAGTAGGGTGGGTTTAATGTTGGGAGTAATGTAATCAGCCACTTTTTCTTCGTCCATAATTATTAGCTACAAGATACCTAAAATATAAAATATTGCTGACAACTTAAATTCGAGGTAAGTATGCATACAAATTCGAAAATCGCTGGAAACAAAAATTTACTACACACATAAAAGCATGCTGAGAGAAGTGAATCATTTGATTCGTTATAAGTGGTGACACCTTGTGGCTGCCGATGGCATTATTTGCATCCACTTTTGTACGTTGATATAATAACATGATGAATATATAGTAAAAAATTTAAATGGGAATAGAATTGTTGGTGATTTCCTGAACTGTTTCAATATTTGAAAGGTAAGTTCAGCTACTTTATAATACATATCTTACCTTATAGTCCAGATGTCGGGGAATTTTTGCCGACAGGCGTGTTTACAGGTATATATTACACATACATTAAATTAAATCTTAAATTACTGCGAATAAATCCATGTGTTTATTGCTACTAGCTGCTCCAATCCATGAGCCATACTTACGGCGGACGAGTCTGGACCTGCAAAATAGCTGGCATAGCACAAGATCCTTAAACTTAGGGATAGCACACATATTTTTCTCGCATGCAAATTTCAAATCCGCATGCCACTGCAGTAAAGTTATTTCATAGCTCGGTGTGGCTCGCTAGTTTTATAGCCATGAATAATGAGCCTCCCAATGACTATTTTTTTTCTGAAATATGTTACAAATACAATTTTTTTTTATATAACTGCCTCTAAGAACCTCAAAAGCTTATTTTTTTTTAAAATGGCAATCTTAATTTATTTAAATCTCATTTTTTTCTTGTAAAAAATAACAAATGTATCACCCATTATATAGATATAGGGTTACCATAAATCGTTCAACTTATATCGGATAACAGTCATTCCCGATGCGCCGCAGGTGACAATTTTGTTCAAGGCACGTTCACCATTTTGTCAAAACTAGAGGTCAAAGTAGCCAAATCAAAGTTCCTCGTTAAGTAAAAGATCATTTTAAAAATGCTAGTCCCCTATCCTATTTTAACAGCGGGAAAAAAATGGCTACCGAATTCAAACCAATTTATAGCAAGTATTTACACAACACGAGCGCGAAAACAAGTCGAGTCGTCTTTGAATCTCGAAACGTAAAACGTGACACTGGACTAACTGTGAGATGACCTCTCTGTAGTAGTGAAGACCTCATTGTAGTAGTGGTGATATAGACTATAAATAGGTATAGTTTGGAACATCAAAATATGAGACATAAAAACCCGAGCAAAAATCCCTCATTATATCGATCCATTCACACCTGCTACCGCATTTTTAACAGCGTTGTCAAGTATAACCGATTTCCAGGAATTTAAGGAAACAAATAATTATATATACATCGCCCATCACATTATTACATTATCATGTAGTATAACAAAATATTGATCACACTATACCTACACCTTTCGTCATATCATAAAACAAATGGATGGTAAATGTGATGGAGAATAAGAATGTTTCCCATTCAAATATTACGGATCCATTTTACACATTATCCTCGGCCATGTCACATCGGCATCATTGGCATAAGGTTAACAAAATGCCTATACCCTGGTTCCGAAATAGTGTGGAGTGACTCATACATAACATCCAACTGTGCAACTACAATATGTAACCATAACCTGAACAATGACAGTTCATGTTATAGTTACACATTACAGTCACACAGCTAGATATTACGTATGAGTCACTCCACACTATTTCGGAACCAGGGTATAGTTGCTGTGTTAGCATATTAGTAAGTGTAAAAGTAAGGCGATAAAGTGAGATTACCTCGATTGCCAACAGGTAAACATTCAGTTTGTTCGTTATAAATTTCCCTTAAACAAAAATTTTTGTAGGCATTTGAAATGTAGAACGACGGGAGTTACGGATAAATCTTATCCGCAGATTTGATTTAAATTATTGCTCGAGGATGTGTGAGGAAAATACGTTTTCGAACTTATTCATTATTTGCTCAATTTACACATTTTAATTTCAGCATCATTTTTCGGAAAGCCAGTTCGAATTAAATCGTGACAGCAGAACATTATTACGGTTTAATGCTGTAAATAACAACTTTGCTTTATTACAACATTGTCTTTTAAAAAGCATTTCTAGATTCGTTTATCTTTATCCATTACCCTTGTACATATCACTTTTACTATTTAAACTTGGCGGGGCAACAAAATGGCCGCCAATTGCTGTACTTTCTCTTACTAGGGCTCAGATGAAAGATATAGACAAGATAAACTCTAGCAAGTCAGAAAACCTACGGTCCCGATCCCGGTCAGCCCTAAACAGCCCCCCTAGTAAAACTACAAAATCGTCGAAAAAATTTATATTATACATATTTTTATATAATATAGTACATATTGTATTTTTCTATTTTATTCCACTCAATTATACCACCATTTCTTTCCTTTGCTCTCCGCAACCACTGGACTCCGGCAATCGGTTTCAATACAATAGTATTATTTAACAGAGTAACCACAGGTAATACTTAGGTACTTTATAGGCTCCACAGCATCACCAAACCATACTTACTAGGTAAGTACGTTTTTTTAAACTTAAACCTTTATAAGCACACAGAAATAAACTTTAAACTTTCTAGACGATGCGTAGCAAACTAGTTAACTAGTAAACACTGTAAACGGTCGACTGAAAGGGAAATGGCGGCACTATGCTTAGGGATAATACATAATACGGCGTTAGGCCGTTAGGCGGGGTTGAGGCATGCGATTTACATAGTAGATCTACATTGTAGACGATTTACATCGTCCATCGTGAGTCGAATATACAGATATATATGTATACTGTATCCAACGAGAGAATAGACTTGCACTCGAGCGAAAATTCGTCTGTTTTGGTCAGATCTCCGCCCCTTAGAACATTAGTTCAACGCCCTCAACGTCTTAATTGGCTCAGCAGGTAGCCAGGGCCGGCGCCTGGGTCCGATACCTACCTGGTACCTAATTATATAAAGTACCTACTACTGCCTACCTATTCACAGTTTGTATTTGTAGTCTCGCAAGTACGGTTATTTACTTACGAATTTATTTCATCGAATGACGGTCCTGCGTAGCTCGTTACAGAGCCGCTCCTCTTTAGTCGCCGATGCGCAAAGCAAGTCCATTCTCTCGTTGGATAGAGTATAGTATAAAACTACTGCTTTCTTTCTTGTTCGGTTCGGTTTCAAATAAAGAAAAATTATATATAAGATTATTGTCATATACAGTTCATTCAATATGTATGTATGGTTAACTGACCCCATATAAGATACCGCGCAGTTGCCACATGTAATTCTCAATTTGCTCAGTATTCAATTAAAATATCAAATTCCACAATACTATATTAAAGTTGTATATATTATTTATGAATGTTATTAAATAATAATTGTGCACACAATAATATATTATAGGCCAAGATGTTACGTTTATTTTCGTCTACTTTAAATATGACAATTCCGTAAACATCTATTTTTATAGTTAAAAGCGGCAACGCCGATCCACGACCTTTCCAATAACGAATTTGCAGAGCAGAGCCGAACAAAAAAAAAGTTGATTTATGGGCTGCTCGAAGTAGGTACTGACGTGTACTGAGGTAGGTAGGTACCTATTACATCCTCCATTTAAGACATTTCTCAAATAATTTTATCCAAAAAATTTTCCAGTGCTTGAGGCCGCTAGGTTATAAATGCTAAATGCAACGATATAACTTAGGTTTTTTATTGGGATTTACAAAACTGAAAACGCTCTCTGATTTATTACATAAGTAGGTACCTATTGTCCATTGACTTTATTTTTATGTAGGTACCTACCATCCTAGATCATAAATTAATAATTTACATCAGTGGGCAAAATTAAAAGTTCTATAGACTGTTTATAAAATTATAACCGTGTACCTACCTAGCCACAAAAGAAAGGAAAATTTTCAATGACTGTAAAATACCTCAAGGTCAGTTTCTAATTTTGATTGGCTGTAAAAAGTGTGTGTATTGGAAATCGCTTTGCGATGAGAAGCTGGTAGGTAGGTATGTATTGCAATTGTAATGATTTTTAACAATGTGTTGAATTTAGTCTCGGTTTAGTTATGTAAGTACCTATTAACAAACAAGCTCTGATCTTTGTCAAAGCTTGTCTATTAATAATCTTTATCTTTGTTGAGTGTTAACGATTTGGTAGATTAGGTTGGTACATATACTTACACAATAAATATGATTGTATTTCAATCGCAAGTATATTTATTTTATTTTTCCGTTTTAAAGTTTATTTTTCTCGACTACTTAGTTGTTTTGTACATATTTATTTTTGTTACTTGTGGGAAATATGGCTACTGGCGAACCACCCACTAAAAAATGGTAACGCGCTGAAAGCAATACCTCATGAGTGATGTGGAAACTTGCATTCAATATCAGCTGTGGTGTTGAAAATATGCATATAAAAACCTTCTACTTTCACCCCCTAAGAAAAAAAATGTCTACGCCAATGAAAACATTGTGTAGGTCAGGGTTGCCGGTCGTTCAACTATACATACATATTGTACGAACTGTAGTCATTTATTTATTTACTTACTTGGAATCGCAGATCATCAATTTTTTTTGTCACATCAGATATTCCAGCGGGGACAAGATTGCTAAGAATTTTTGCTATTACTGTCCGAATAGACTCAAATTATTCGTTCTTTTTTGGGCAGCAGAGTTTATAAATAAATTATTAAATGTAACCTATGATGGTTCTGTTTTGCTTCCATTAGAAGAGCAAAAGAGCGGTTGTGCCGCGGATGAACCTGGCGCGGGCGGCTGCCGCGCGGAATCGATACGCAGCTTAAGGATATAAAAATTATTGATGAACTAAGTATAAGTATTAAAAATGTGGGCGAGCAATGTATTTTTGGCTTTCTTTTGCATACTTCTTGTTTCTATCGGACGTAAATACATTACAAAGAGACTTTTTTTAACATTTTAAGTCATGCCGTGAATGTACCACTAAATCTAATTTCTTTAATGGCATATTGTTTATTGTTGAAAGTCATATAGGTATAACAATACAATAATAATACGGTCTACTATTATCGGATGTCTTGTTGCATCATTCTACAAGTAGGTAAGAGAAATAACTCGTTTTTTCTCTTTTATGGTTTTTGAAAAAGCTTTACTGAAATTAACACCAACTAGTACGTGCAATATTTATAGTTGGGCATAGCAGACATATTTTTTTTACAATTTTTTACATTTTCACGCATGCAAATCTGCAGGCCAGAATAGTTAGATTACCTATTTCATCTGTGTGGCTCGAGACTTTTCTCGCCACGAATGATGAGCCTGCCAATGACATTAATTTTTTTTTTCTGAAATGTTTTTTTTATAAAACACATTAAAAACCTGGAAAACTTTTTTTTAATGGCGATGCTATTTTTTTAATTCTCATTGAATTCCTTGTAAAAAATTCCAAAAGAAATTATCATACCTAAATCTATCGACGAGGTAACGTATAGGTAACGTTACCTTATCTATCTAAAATAAATATTTTATGAGAAATTTAGTCTAATTCAGAAATTTAACCGTTCTCACTGTTTGTCGTTAATTGTTTATTAGACATTAGTTTTTGAAAATAGATTGCTTGTCTTTATAAGTTTGTAATTATTTTCACATAAAATTTTACATTTGTGTTTGTGTTTGAGTTTATCGACTACAATTTATTGATGTCTAATCCAGTAATTTTAGATTTATTGACATACATAGTAACTTGTTGGTGATTGCGCAGAAATTATGAAACAATAATTCTTTTTCAAAACAATAAATAGTCGTGCTGAAGTCCAGGAAGAGTTAGACGAGACATTTCAGGAGAAGAAAAAGAAGAGTAATGAGGTGGTAGAAAAAGCACTACAAAACTCTCGGGATGTAATAGCATATTACGTAATAAGTATTGTAAGAATCATTTTACGCACGAATGGAAAAGTTACGCACCAAGCCGCGTAGCGGTTTTCTTGGAACGCTAGCACTATTATCTGTCTCAAATCGCTAATCGTTTGAAGTTGTGTTTTGTACATCTTTGTCTTTAGCATACCCCGCAGAACAGAAGTTCTGCGGGGTAGAAGTCTAGAGATGTAAGGTCCGGAGATCATGCCGGCCATGACCAACGGCCGACGTCGCAACCATCGATCCCGAAAAGTTGAGCCAATACTACGCTAATATTAGATAATTTTAGCCTATTAATTAGGAACACTCGGAGTAGTTTCCACAAACACCAAAACACTTTCACTTCGCTCGACGCACGTTTCGCCAACCAAGTTGGCATCATCCGGAGACGATTAGAACTGAGTTTTAATCAGTTTTAATCGATGATGCCAACTTGGTATACTCCACTTCATCGGCTGTTGCCTAACTTTGACACCAATATCCTGGGCCCCAAGTAGGTATATCCTATTTATATTTTAAAAAGTATCCCGAGTCACGCAGTGACTCTTTTCTTTCCATTCTCCCCCCTACGAAAATATACTTTTCTATTTTAAATAGGCGAGCCAAAGCGAAAGTAAAACATGCTAGGTTAGAAAGTAAAACTTAAAACATTACATGCTGCAAAAGCCCTCTTAGGTGCTCGGAGGTATTCAAATGTGTAGTTATAAGGTTATTAGAACCTAATTCCACTGATAAATTTATGGGTGTTCCCTATTATCTTTTCTATTTTAGATATGTTTGATGTTAATGATATTGGCCAATAGTTCGACATTTCTAGACAACTGTTTCCAAAAACGCTTAATAAACAATTTAAATAATGACGTAATTACCATCATTGTGTATTGACTTGATCAGATTGAAAGGAAATAATTGGAAAATAATGGCCCTAGAACAATATTCACATAAATATACAATCATGCACCAACTGAAAAATTAGTTTACTAGTAGACTTCTTGCCAAAATGGAGTCTAAAGCAATGTTTTTGTTCTTCGTTTTAATAAGTGTGTTATACGTGAAGTGTATGCCACAATTAAAATACAGGGTAAGTTTTAAGGGTTGTACCGTCGATTGAAGGAAGATACGCAGGAAGTTTGGCAAGATATTGCGAAATCTCGATGCAACCGTATATTGCAAATCGGAGCGGGCATTGACTTGCACTACTATTCTGCCTCAACGAGCGACGCCTTTTGGTGGCCCCTTTGCTCGGCGCACTAAGCGGCCATTTGGGGTGCTTGGCCCTAGCGCCGGGCCTGTCTAATTTCTTTAATGGTACATTGTTTAAAGTCATATATATATATATATATATATATATATATATATATATATATATATATATATATATATATATATATATATTGTGAAATTGTGAATAGCAAAGAATTTCAAAGCTAATATAAATATATATATATATATATATATATATATATATATATATATATATATATATATATATATATATATATATATATATATATATATATATATATATATATATATATATATATATATATATATATATATTCCTTGCGGCGGAAACCGAGATCCGTTTTGGTATATACTTAGTCATCCGAGATCATGAGATCAAAGCCCGGATCTCGGAACGAACCAAACTGTTTTTCAAGCTAGTTAGTGAAGAAACATACGAAAAACGGTATTTTTATCCGGTACTCACTTTCCTCATATTTTACCCGAGTATAAATATTTATAGTTTTGTTATAACACTCCCAGCTGGCGCTTCGGTCAAATTTGTATTTAAATGTAACGGAAATATCCTTCAATGTGAGATCCGGAAATATGACAACATTGCCATACTCGTACGAGTATATACTAATATGACGGGTGAAATTTGCGGTTTGCCGCGATTGCAAATTTTATTGTTTTAACGGTCTTGTCCACGTTAAGGTCCTAACCTTACTGTTTAAAGTTAAGTGTACAGTGATTTCTCATGGTTCGATTGTTGTAAATAATTAGATCTAGGTATCATGTCAAGAAGTAGCAGAACAACAAGAATTATGCAAATGGCAACCGAACAGTGAGAACAGATTTTGTTCAAGAATAGATTCTGTTTAGATTGAGTAATAATTCTTTTACTCATTATATACTGTTAGTTCCAAAAGAACTTTAAAATAAAAATATAACTGTGCCTATAAGAAAGTTGGATTTGAAGTTTTCCAGTTTCTAAAACTTTTTCAAATAACACAACTAACCCAAATATCTGTGATTATATATTATATATCTTGATTGCGTATTAATCAACCCATGTTTACTCAATTTTGCCATAATTGTATCATTTTCATATTTCTTTCAATTTTCGAGATCTTCAGAGATATTTATTTAAAATTTGAATTACTCTGTACACATATTTCGAACGTACAGCAATGAAATTAATAGTTAAAGTTAAAACATGAAACAAAATAAAGGGGAAAAATCAAAATAAACTAGGTATGTCAAACATCACGGTGATGAGGCTACCAAAAAGATGATACTAATAAATCAAAAATAGAAGCAGACGAAACTGAGATGGACACCAGAGCAAAAGAGCGTAACAACTACTTAGTTTAAAACAATATAAAAATGAAGGAGACACCTACCAAGTTAGAAATAGAAGAATTCCGAAAGCAGTATCCCATTATGGGAAACAAACACTGGAAGAAAATTAAAGCTTTTATTTTTAATGATTATAACAAAACTAAATAATAACTCAAGTTCGGAATATTTTACATGCCCTCTAATTTTTATTATTAGGATATAACATTTTATTCCCTTGACGTCTTTCTTGCCGCATTATGCTTTATTAAAATAATAAATTACTTTCATTTGATGATAATAGGAAACATAACTATAATTTTAAATGTAAAAATAATATTAAAAAACATAGCGTAACATTGTAATGAAACGTGTACTTCACAACAAAACAAGATTTATAATTCCACGCAATCAGTATGAAGGATCCAAACACCGATAAAATTGACGCGGCCCGAAACGAGCTGTGACGTCACAGTCTACAATATTCGGTAGGCCTTGCGCCGGAAAGCGGCCGAATGAACTATGAAAACAAGCGGTAGAGTGCTGGGATCTCCCGTAGCCGACCGAATCGATCTTCTCGTCGTTTCTAAATTGTAGAATGTGGCGTCACGACTTTGTCCTGTTTGAAACGGTTTGCTCGGGCGCAAGACTAATAATTTATAACAAAATTATTATTGGGCATCAAGGCGTCATATTTTGAGTATCTTATTTTTCAGTATGGTAGAACATTTTTATGCAATAAAAAAGAGATGGGAATGTTCCCTATTGCATTAAAATATGTGTATCATTTTTAAAAGCCGACCTCAGAATATTAGTAGCTTTTTTGCACCGATTCCAACCGCTGTCGACATATTTATCAATGATTGTAAAAAAGATCTGGTGGATTATCTCTATTTACTATTATTAATTATTTGCTTGATATTACAGTAGTCTGATTTTCTGGATGATATACAGTGTATCCCCAAATTGACCCCAAAAGAAACTATAATTTTAGAATTTTTGAATAAGGAATTCCTTATAAAAATGCCTGCTTGTTTTAAAACTCCCAAAATTATATCGTTATTCAAAATGAACTGCACACCTAGTATATTTATATGTATGTGTTCCGTACATACGTTTTATGTGTAGGTACTCATGAAATTAACCATTCAGCATTCAATAAATATAAAAAACTACGTACCTACCTCTATTTTTATTAATACGGATATACATTTGTTGGTGATGGCTTTCGCGGCCGCAATTCATTAAATGATGGTTTCTCGGGTATTGCCGCGTTGAAAGAACGTACGTCGTCGGCAACAATAAGCCCACGCACAATTCTGTTGATAATGTTGACATGCAAGTGTAAAATTTATTTTTTAAACTATTATTTAACACAGAATTCAAAAAGTTTGTATTTTAGTGTTATTATTCTTATATTAACTATAATCACATTTTGAAAAAACGGTAATATTTTTGTCATCAATATTTTGTCATTTGTCAACAAAGAACACTGATTTATTTTATTGAATCCTAGTTTTTGTATTAAAAGTTCGTATTATTTTAGATTTTCATAACACCTATAAAAACTCTTCTTAATATTTTTCTTTGAAGAAACAGTTTCATTGTTCGTAAATACTCATAGTTAATTCAAATATATCTGTTTATACACACAAACTATGTGAGATCCGTAGAGTAGGCAACATTGCATGATCTCGTTTTCCATAGTACTACCAATATATATTGTGTGTATATTAAAAGGGATCTCGTATTCTTATTATTTGGAAGGACCTCATAATGTTCGATTTTATATCAAACATAAAATTCGTCATTTTTAGAAAAAAATCATATTTATTATCATTTTCTGAAAATTATATCATCAAAACCCAGTTTGCCCATTGTGCATATTTTTATATCTATTAATAGATGTGGATCTCGAATTGTAGCAGTAGTACATGGATCTCGGTTCCCTCATTTAGGTGTATATATATATATATATATATATATATATATATATATATATATATATATATATATATATATATATATATATATATATATATATATATGTATATGGTCATATACAACAATAATATGGTCTACTATGATCAGTTATGTAATACTTTTTATAATACTTAAGTTATGCTGTTAATGTACCACTAAATCTAATTTCTTTAATGACATATTGTTTAAAGTCATATATAACAACACAGCAATAATACGGTCTACTATTATCAGTTAATAATTGCAGATATGAGTAGCTTCACTGTGTTTGTTATCGGATGTCTGATGTGTTGCATTTTTGTACAGGTAACTCTTAGAGGTGGGTAATGAGGGCCGGGCCACCATTACCTGAAACTAACCTATGCAATGTTTGTTGTTTGTTGTCATTATAAATTATAATTTGCAATTAGGTCACCTAAATTTATTATACTGGCGTATAACGTATTAAATTTGCATAACATAAATACATGTATCCTGTCTACCTATATAGTTATAAAATAATTGTTGTTAAAAAATTTCATTCCACTCTAACGACTACCGACAAATGTCATTTAGTCAAGTAACAAACCATTCTAAGCAGTTGATCATCACAAAATGTAAGGCACACATTCAAACATGTTGTAACAGATGGCGTAGCGTGTTTCAGCCGTAAAGGAATGGTTTATAATAGAAAAATCTAGTGGCCGGTATTACCATAATGGCCGGCATTCCCCACCTGCACCTTACACAACAGCTTAAATTTTTTGATAGAGGGTATCGAATTTTTCTTTTTTAAATCGTTAGTTCTTAATTTCTCACAAACTACTTACCTCAATTTTGGCTTGTTATAATGTGATATACACTTATTAAACTCAACGCACATAGGTACCTACGCTTAGCGAACTAGCAATTGCTATCTACGACTATCACAGAACCGTTTAAACAAAAATGAAAAATCAACAACATACGTCAACAACAACAATACCTTGGCCGAATTCGCACCAGTGTATTAATTTAAAATTACCCTTCGTCACTGCGCGACTCGGGATACTTTGCAAAATATTCGTGAGCTCAAAAAAATTTCCGTAAATAATTTAAGCTCTTGTGATATTATAAAGGCGAATTACCACGGTGCAAAATTACAGTGAAAATTTCCATTAGCGATGGGAAATTGTACTTACTTTGAATACGATGCTTGAGAATTCCTAAATAGAAATTCTTCTTATTCTGTTCCAGACTAGGGGATACCGTGAAGAAAAAGTTTGGGGAGTCAAAAGACCACAAAGAAGCAACTCTGGTGTTGTAGGAGATCATCACTGTACTTGGGGCCCAGGATATTGGTGTGAAAGTGAGGCAACAGCCGATGAATGTGGAGTATGTATCAATTTTTATCAGTAATATACAGGGTGTTCTTAAATGACATGTTAATATTAAGGGGTCTCATTCCTTAGGTCCTTTTATGAGGAAATGTATATAAGAACATATGCACGCAAGAGCTTAAATTTTTTCTTAAGTTAAGTATTGAATTTTTCTTGTTTAAATCGTTATTTCTTAATATTTCAGAAAGTAGGTACCTCAAATATTATTTTCAAATTTGGCATGTGTTACTGGGATATGAATCTATCTATTTTAGTTTGAAAAGTTATTTTATTTCTCCACCATTGGCGTCCCGTTACCAAAGAAGCGGTTCGCCACTGATATTTTTCTATGTGGATATTTTCTCTGAATAGCCTGGACAATTAATTCTTCATGAATTGACTTTTCGTTGCAAAATGTAAAAGATTGGTTCCATAGGCTTGCTTTTGATTTTCTAGTGTTGAATTTATTGTCTAATAACTTGTTGATTTTCTTTACCAAATCGCGACATTTTAATATACACTCATTAAACTCAACGCACATTCGCTTCGAACTAGCAATTGACATCTACTATGACAGAACCGTTTAAACAAAAATGACAAATGAACATATGTCAACAACAACAATACTTTGGCCGACTTCGCAACCAGTGAAATTAATTTAAAATTATCCTTCGTCACTGCGCGACTCGGGATACTTTCAAGATATTCATGAGCTCACAAAAATTTCCAGAAATAATTTAAGTTCTTGTGATATTATAAGGGAAATCACCTTGCAAAATTACAGTGTAAATTTCCATTAATACTGGGAAATTGTATTTACTTTGAATACGATGCTTGAGAATTCCTAAACAGATATTCTTTCTATTATATTCCAGACTAGAGAATACTGTGAAGAAAAAATTTGGGGAGCCAAAAGACCAAAAAGAAGCAACCCTGGTGTTGTAGGAGATAATCACTGTACTTGGGGCCCAGGATATTGGTGTCAAAGTGAGGCAACAGCCGATGAATGTGAAGTATGTATAAAATTTTATCATTAATATACAGGGAAGGAACACCCTGGGAAATGTATATATGAATATATGTACGCAAGAGCTTAAATTTGTTGTTAGAAGTTAAGTATTGAATTTTTCTTGTTTAAATCGTTATTTCTTAATATTTCAGAAAGTAGGTACCTCAAATATTATTTTCAATTTTGGCCAAAAGTGGCGTCCCGTTGCCAAAAAAGCGGTTCGCCACTGATATTTTTCTATGTGGATATTTTCTCTGAACAGTCTGGTCAATTAATTCTTCACAAATTGCCTTTTCGTTGCAAAATTTAAAAGATTGTTTCCATAGGCTTGCTTTTGATTTTCTAGTGTTGAATTTATTGTCTAATAACTTATTGATTTTCTTTACCAAATCGCGACATTTTAATATACACTCATTAAACTCAACGCACATACGCTTCGAACAATTGACATCTACTATGACAGAACCGTTTAAACAAAAATGACAAATCAACATATGTCCACAACAACAATACTTTGGCCGACTTCGCAACCAGTGAAATTAATTTAAAATTATCCTTCGTCACTGCGCGATTCGGGATCCTTTCAAGATAGGTATTCATGAGCTCATAAAAAATTTCGGAAATAATTTAAGTTCTTGTGATATTAAAAGGGCTAATTACCACCTTGCAAAATTACAGTGTACATTTCCATTAACACTGGGAAATTGTATTTACTTTGAATACGATGGCATAGAATTCCTAAATATATATATTTTTTATTCTGTTCCAGACTAGAGAATTCTGTGAAGAAAAAGTTTGGGAAGCCAAAAGACCAAAAAGAAGCAAACCAGGTGTTGTAGGAGATCATGACTGTAGTTGGGGTCCAGGATATTGGTGTGAAAGTGAGGCAACAGCCGATAAATGTGGAGTATGTATCAAATTTTATCATTTATATACAGGATGTTCCTTAATGACATGCTAATATTTCAGGGTTTGATTCCCTAGGTCATTTTATGAGGAAATGTATATATTAACATATTATTATGTACTCAACGGCTTTCAATTTTTGCTAGAGGGTATTGAATTTTTCTTTTTTAAATCGTTACGTAGTTCTTAATATCCTAGAAAGTACCTCAAATATTATTTTCAATTTTGGAATGTGTTAATGGGATATTAAATCACCTGCTTTAGTTTGAAAAGTTATTTTATGATCGCACCACAGGCGTCCCGTTACCAAAAAAGCTTTCACCACTGATATATTTCTGTGTGGATATTTTTTCTGAATTGCCTGGTCAATTAATTTTTCATGAATTGACGGTCCCTTGCAATTTTATTGTAACTGCTTATCAGTAGAGTTCCACAAAACTTTAACAACACTTTCCTTGTAACCTTAAAAAAGTTCTTTTTTAAATTAAACGGGTAGTACTCAAGTATACTAGCCAGGGGTACGGTATTCATACACTCATGAATATTATGTGACTTTTCTTTGAAAAATTCAACATATTGTTTCCATACGTTTGCTTTTGATTTTCTAGTGTTATCTGATGTTGGGTAATAAACTTCTTGTCTAAGAACGTGTTGATTTTCTTTACCAAATCGCGACATTTGAATATACACTTATTAAACGCAACGCGTATGTGCGACTCTTCGATTTAGCAATTGCTATCTACTATCACAGAACCGTTTAAACAAAAATAACAAAGCAACATATATCAACAACAACCGTGGCCGACTTCGCAACGAGTGAAGTTAATTTAAAATGTCAGGTTTGATACTTGGGGAGTGAAATTTTCTTACCGAATACTAGGTACACGGGCGTAAATTATCCTTGGAAATTTTTCTTCGTTCTCGATTATTTTAAAAAAATCTGCTTCATTACTGCGCGACTCGTGATACTTTTCAAAATATTCGTTTCGTGACCTTAAAAAAATTCGGAAATAATTTAAGCTCTCCAAGTAATACAATTTCATGCCAAGTATGTAAAATGTAAGGCGCTAAAAGTATAACAGTAATCCAAAGTATGTAACGTTTTCATGCATTTCTTATACACACCCTACAAAAATTACTGCATCACCGAAAATGCTGCATAAGTTTGATGGTGTTTATCTTTAGAGTCGTTTGTCCGATATGGATTTGTTTTTTGGATGCTAGGTTGACTCTTTAGGCCGGTATCCACTTGTAACAAATGACTCGTAACGTAACCACGAACATGTTACGATACGGCTAGTGGAGACGAAACTGTTGCATATTACCCGTAACCAACTAGACATGCGTCACTGTTACAACCCGAACCACCATTTGTCGGTTTTTACCGGTCATTTGCATCAAAGAAAGGACACACACGGTTACGCGCAGCAACAAGTTGGGACGGAAGCTAGAGTTGTGTGTCGTTTACTGTTGCATGCGAAATTTCCAAATTTATTTTTCAGTCGTCATTCGTCTGTGTTATCGTATAGTTTACTGATCTTTAAAAAAAAGGTTTTTTTATCGAATACCGGGTGTTACCATGATCTTGCGTTTTGTTCCGACAAATTGTAACAAAGAAATTGTATATATATATATATATATATATATATATATATATATATATATATATATATATATATATATATATATATATATATATATATATATATATATCTATATATATATATATATATATATATATATATATATATATATATATATATATATATATATATATATATATATGCAGCAGTGGATTTCCAGTCGTTTAATGGCTGAAAAGTCTACACCACTCTCAGAAAGTATGGAGGCAGAAGAAGACGTTTTACAGAACTACATTTCAAATATTAAGCGTGACATCACATTACTGACAGTGACAGATTGATGACAAGGCGTCTTGACTTGGAAATTTAAATGTATGCTTATGTTTCACTAAAATCGTTTATTAATAGAAAATCATGCATTAATAGGGGTCATTAATAAAACGATTTTGTATACATTAATTAACCTCGTAAATACACGGTAGACGGAAAATTTTATCCGCTCTCTTGCACAGTCATTCATGGTTTTCACAACTCTTCAATCTTGGGGAAGCGAAAGTATTTATATACTTTGAAGGTTACTTCCTTTAGTGTTTCGACTATAATTACGACAACACCTCGCAACAGCACAGGTTGGCATTGTTTAAAAAATTGTAGCACGATTCGGGATACTTTCAAGATATACATGAGCTCATAAAAATTTCCGGAAATAATTTAAGTTCTTGTGATATTAAGAGGGAGAATTACCACCTTGCAAAATTAGTGTACATTTCCATTAACACTGGGAAATTGTATTTACTTTGAATACGATGCTTGAGAATTCCTAAATAGACATTCTTCCAATTCTGTTTCAGGCTAGAGAATACTGTGAAAAAGTTTGGGGAGCCAAAAGACTAAAAAGAAACAATCCTGTTGTGGGAGATAAGGAATGTACTTGGGGCCCAGCATATTGGTGTGAGAATGAGGCAACAGCCGATGAATGTGGAGTATGTATAAAATTTTTTCAGGACCTAATATACAGGGTGTTCCTTAATGACGTGCTAATATTTCAGGGTGTGTCCTTAGGTCATTTTATGAGGAAATGTAAATATGTAATCAATTTTTCTTTTTTAAATCGTTATTTCTTAATATCCCAGAAAATACCTCAAATATTATTTTCAATTTTGGCATTTGTTAATGGGATATTAAACTACCTATTTTGGTTTGAAAAGTAATTTTATATCCCTACCTTGCCTCCCGTTACCGAAAAAGACGGTTCGCCCTGATATTTTTCTATGTGGATATTTTTTCAGAACAGCCTGGTAAATTAATTCTTCCTGAATTAACGGTTCCTTGCGTTTTTCTTGTAATTACTAATTGCAGTTTCACATAACTTTAACAACACTTTCCTTGTAAGCTTAAAACTTTTTATTTTTCATATTAAACTCGTAGTACCTGCTTAAGTATATTAGCCAGCTGTTTTGATTTTCTAGTGTGATCTGGTGTTAGATTTTGAATTTCTTGTCTAATAATTTGTTAATTTTTTCTACCAACTCGCGATATTTTAATATACTTATTATATAATACACTTATTAAACTAGCAATAGAGCAATTACAATAACTAAGTACGGTTTAAGTCCGGTAGAGGCGCTAGCGCTGGGGTTAAGTACCTATAGGCATAGGCGCTTATGTGTATTGTTTGACCATGGCTGTTTTAAAATAAATATTATGAATTATGAAAAGAAGGTTGAAAAGTTACAAAAAGAATTAAGTCGGTTAGTAGCAGAAAACAGGAACCAAAAAAATACTTGAAAGACGGAAGGTATTATGTATTTTTAAAATCATCCTCCTAACCTCGCAATTTGTTTAACACTCTAGTTTAGCGATTTGGAGAGAAAAGGGGCTTAATAGAACCCTGTTTAACACAGAAATTGTTAACGTTGAAGTGCTCAAAGAATTTCCCGAAATGTGTGTTTTACCTCTAACCTCTAAGCTTTTTTGAAAATCTAAAATTTATAGTTTGCACCTCCACTGAACAATTATTTTTTACAACGATGCTAAAAAGCGAAAAGAAAGGGGTATAATATTAGCTTTTAAACTATTCAGCAAGTACACACAAGTGGCAAAAGATGGAAACATTGCAAACACACAATAATTTGCTACTATCATACTTTGCTACTACCATACAATAATTTGCTATTTCTAAGGGCGCTTCCACAGTAACTTGCATTTTTATAATTTTCAATCTGAATATTGGAATTATTATAGTAATCAAATCAATGCCCTTGTGCTCATATTGGACAATATCCTCATCATTTGATGATGTGCTTATTTGTTTGTCCAGTTTACTTTTTTTCATATACCTAATCATTAAATATTCTACATAGCATAATGTCATATTTTCGTTTAGGTAAATACAACCTATTGTTGGAATCTCTGATTTGCTAAGAATTTTCCATTGTCCTAAAAATAAAATACGTACCTAATCAAATAATAGGTATTATAATACCTACCTATGCTAGTACCAGTACAGCAATCATTAGTAAAATGTTTTGAGCAAATCTTGGTATACTTGCTGGGTTCCTTGACGGCCCTTAGTGCTATTAACCATTTCTTCCGCATTAATGCACAGTTGGGGAACTTATGGAACATTTAATCCTTATTTTTGTTAGCCACAGATGAACATTGCATAAGGCATAACTACTTATAAAACTAACAAAACTACAGACAAAGACCAGACACGCACAAATAAAATCAATAAATTCGAACTAGCAAAGAAAAACTACACACCATCAGAGACAACACACCATAGACAAAGAACTACACACGCAGATAAAACGCAAAAATTACACGAGGTAAAACATTTTTTTAGGTTATGATTTTAATGCCTAACATTGACCGCAGCGCCGTCTACATTTAAATGCTCTATTGCGATCTGCTATGACAGAACCATTTAAACAAAAATAGAAAATCAACATAATATGTTAACAACAACAATACCTTGGCCGACTTCGCAAACAGTGAAATTAATTTAAAAATGAAATGTGTGCGAAATTCACGAGCGTAAATTATTCCCGGAATATTTTTTTTCGGTCGTGAATATTTTAAGAAAATTATCCTTCTTCACTGCGCGCCTTGGGATACTTTTCAAAATATTCGCGACCTCAAAAAAGTGTCCGAAAATAATTTATGCTCTTGTGATATTATATTGTGATTTCCATTAACGCTGGGAATCTATTTGATTTAAATTACTTTAGAATTCCTAAATAGATATTCCTCCAATTCTGTTTCAGGCTAGAGGATACTGTGACGAAAAAGTTTGGGTAGGCCAAGGCCAAAAAGCAAGGCCAAGGCTTGGGTAGGCCAAGGCTTGGGTAGGCCAAGGCCCTGTTGTAGGAGATAAGAAATGTACTTGGGGCCCAGGATATTGGGGTCAAAGTGACGCAACAGCCGATGAATGTGGAGTACCTATGTATAAAATTTTATCAGTAATATACAGTGTGTTAATGACGTGCTAGTATTTCAGGGTGTGATTTCTTAGGTCATTTTATGGGGAAAAGTATATATGATTATATCGTAAATGCGGTGGAAGGGCGTTAACCACGAAACATTAGCATTATCCCCATCCACTCCCCGATACATATTTTGTGTCCCCCCCATTTTGAGTGATGACAAAATTCTTCATTTATTTACATAATTTTTTTTAGATATTCCATATTTCTTTAATGAAAAAAACAGGTATTTTTAAAGTATTTTCGGATGATAATCTGAATTCAAAAGCGTGTGTGGATCGATCCCCGCACCGACCGGTGTGAAATAAATTTTTAATAATTTATCGCCAAGATCTAACTAATGAGGTTTTCCAGGTTTCCCTCATTCCTTCACTGAATGGTGGTTACAATTTACCAACCTAAGTCGGTCCTGGTCGGACATGCGACTCGCGAAATAATAATATGCCGCCCCCTCTCACGCCACAAGTTTCAGACTTCTGGGCTAACCATTGCGGTTAGAATGAGGGGTAGAGATATTATTATTATTCGTATACTCCGAGTATCACAATGATCCGAATATTTATATCACTATAGGGTATCAGGTTCGAATCCGGGGTCTCGATCGGCGTACTCCCCAGGGTCGAACATGCGTTCGTCTCTGAGGCCTCGATCTGCCTACTGCTTACCTTAAAGAAAACTGACGGGTGCTGGATTAAGTTGGGGTATTTAGGTATAAATTAGTGTAATTGGAAAGGGCTGACGTGGAACGATTGGTAACTAGTAGTGAGGAAAGATCTAATGAGGGTTATGCAGGGAGATTAAGGTCGTGATTTTGTAAAGTGGGAGGCAAATAGATGCCTTTATTTTGGTTAACTATAAAAATACTTAAAAAGCTACATAAGATCTGATAATCAAATTAGTTTCAGACACAAGGTATTATTATAGTGATGATTATAAAATAAGTTTTTTCTCCCAAAATTTTCTGAAACCTGTGTTGTGGCTTTGCAATGAAAATATGCATTTTTATTGTTAAAATCATATTATTTTCATTGCAAAACCACATGCAGCACAGGCTTATAAGAAAATTGTAGGAAAAAACCTATATTATAATCATCACTATAATAACAGCAAGTGCCGGAAATTAAATTGAATATCAGATCTTATGTAGCTTTTTAACCATTTATAGTTAACCAAAATCAATGCATCTATTTGTCTCTCACTATACAAAATTTCAACTTTAAGGATTTCGAAGCAATTCGAAGTCGAGGACCGTCGTCCCCTTGTTCATATAATTTTTACGTCTCTCGATTTCAATTTCTTCGCGGATTATTCGGGTTTTTAGGGAATGTATGGGTTCTATTGTCTTTGTGTTGTCGAGGTCTATGTTATGTCCTGTTTGGAGCTGGTGTTGGGTTAAGGGTGAGGTGTGAGGTGGGATCTAATCTACTAACTGCAAGACGATGTTTTGTCTGTTGTGTCTGGCAGTTAGTTTATTGGATCTGGTTACTAGGGTGTTAACGGCAGAATTTAATTGGGATGGAAGGTGGTGGGATTGGGTATTAAGGTAGCGGTGGTAGCGGTTCGTGTGGGCTGGTTTTCTATAGACAGAATAGGAGAATTGGTATTGGTTTCTTTTCGTAACGATAGCATCTTGGAAAGGAAGAAAATAATTATGTTCTACTTCCATCGTGAACATGATGGATGTATGCTGTTCAGGTGGGATAGGAAGTTATTTCGGGAATCCCTACCGTGTGGCCAGATAACGAAGGTATATATCATCAACGTATCTTAGCCAACATGTGGGTCTTAATTCTGAGGATTAATTACGGGCTAATTAAGGGTTTGGGTTTCGAAATTATCCATGAATATATTGACTATGACGGGAGATAGAGGTGAACCCATTGGGGCTCCGTTTGTTTATTTGTTTCTAATACTTATTCTAGAACAGAAAATATGTTTCGGATAGGCAATGTTCTAGAAGTTATAGGATGCTAGGAGAAAAATGATGTTTGATTTTAAGGATGTTGAGAGAATCTGAGTGTGGTAAGTATATGTATTAGTGAACAGGGATACGATGTCGAAACTAACAAGAATATCGTTTCGTGAAATTGGATAATATCGTAGGTTACTGAAATGGGATGAGCTTTTGAACGAGGATTATTCGGAAATTGTGGATTATTTTACACCTATAGGGAAATGCATATTATAATAACCGTAGTTCTGTCAATGGCGTCAATGATGTACTGTGGGTTGCAAACTTTCAGGAAGTCACGTGGTTTATCATCGCATAAATGATTATCTTATGAACTTATGTTTTCTAAATAATAATTTTAGGTTTAATCAATAAATATTTATTTCTCTAATTCATCTGATCCATGTCATTATTTTTGTTAAACATTAGTCAAAATTTGAAGTAAGTAGGTATTTTTTCACCTAACTGGCATTTTATTTTCTGTAAAAGAATGTATTTGATTAACACCTTTTCAGCTAATTAAAACATTTTATAATAATTTTTAAAGTAGTGTAAAGTAACTAAAATAGCGATTTGTAGGTATTACTGTGGACGTATTACCTGTCAGTAAGAGCGTTGTCACGTTATATGATACGATATCGTTACCGTCAGACGACACGATATCGGGGCACGCAAAGTGTAAGGAAATATATGGCACTTTTTCACACTGTCCGGTAACGGCAACGACATCGTCCACGGTAGACGACATAATAATCGACACGACACGATACGACACGACACGATAATCTGTTTATTTACGGATGTATGAACACGTAAACAGTAGGTACTAAAGTACCTACGATTGTAAAAAAAAGTGTTTTTTACTATATAAATAATAATAAGGCATTGAAATACGATGTTGCATGATTGAGCAGGTTCATTTTGTAATATTTTCACATGTCGGATGTCGTTACTGTCCAACGACAACGATATGGTATCGGGCAACGTGAAAACGCTGTAAGACTCTATCTTTTTTAGAATTTTTATTTGGGTGTATCTTAGTTGGTCCACCCTGGAAAATCGGGCCGAAACAATCGATAGGTAGTGATTGTATTTTAAAAAATGTTAACTTTTGGCTCGGACACATGGCGAAACTAAAGTGTTGAAAACCAAAAGATCAACACCAGTGCCGGTTTAAGGTATTTCAGACAAATTATTTATTAGTATAGGTAAGCATTTAAAGTGTAACAAGAATTATCGGACACACTGAGGTAATACACTGAGGTGACACACTGAGGTAAACAGCAATAATTTGTTTCAGGCAGCAAATGATACAGAATTTGGTCAGAAATCTGTCTGTTCAGAAAAATAGACGCTGCGCCAATTCTTGGCTACAAATGTGACCTAGATAGGAGGGGGCCGAGCGGTACCATCGCTCTTTTCCCCTAATATCTATGTAGGCCGAGACCGCCTCGTAAGGGGTAAGCCGCGCATTTCATGTGACCCTCATCACAAATATGATCAGTGTCACGTATATATATACATATATATATATATATATATATATATATATATATATATATATATATATATATATATATATATATATATATATATATATATATATATATGTTTATTGTAAAATACTGTTATTGATTGTTAATAATTACAAAAATATGTGAAGTATTAATACAAACTTAATCCATGATGTTCTCTTATAATGGACTAAGTGCGACTTTCTCTGGAAAGCTAGGCTGATAGGGGTTATGTAATAACAACCACTCGGCTAAAAATAACACTGGATCTAGTGGCTTTACACGAACAAGTCGTGTTAAACCATCTAGTAGGGTGGGTTTAATATTGAGAGTAATGTAATCAGCTACTTTCTCTTCGTCCATAATTATTGGCTCCAAGATACCTAAAATTATTAAATATTAATGATTAATTTAAATATAAGTATAATAATAAGGTATAAATATACAAATACAGGTATACAAATTCGAAAATTGTTGGCAAAAAAAATTGCTACATAGGTACATGAAAGCAAGTGAATGAAGTGAATTATCTGATTCCTTATAAATAGGTGCCTCGGTGGACGCTATTGACCATATTAGTTAGGTTATGAAAATCCGGTCGCGAAATTTGAAATGGGTTCCTAAACACACTTCAACAAATTTGACTACCATGTATTTCTTATGGGAGATTCAAAAGAGTGATTTTCAGACGGGAAATTCTTGGGTTTTGGGTATTTCTTAGTATTTAAACCTATTATACGTCAAACTTTAAACATATTTCTCTACAATTCAAACCCAAATTGTTTTCTTAGACCTATGAGTTAAATCTTTTGTATATAGATTTAAAATTACAGTGTCTGTTTTTCATGGACGTACGTCTCGTATTAGTCTCGTATAACATTTTTTACGCAAGAGCCAGCACCAGGCCAGCTGAGTGAGGTTAACGGTTATGTTATGGATTGTTTATTTATTTATTTCTTTATTACTATTTTGGTAAATGTTTATCGATTTTTTTGGTATTAATGATGTAATAATATACATAGGTACTATGTATACTTTTATAAAAGAATAATGGAAAAAAGGGGCAAGATGTGGAATTCTCCATATAAATAATAATCCGGTAAGTAGCTACATAGACACCGGATTATTATTTATATAGATATTTTTCATTAACTAACTAAACAGATACCGCACAGCAAACTTGAGATACTGATTGAAAAGGCTCGGAAAAACAATGGTATTGTGCATTACACCTTTCGAACGAATAGATTTTCTGCACTACTTATTTCTTATATACCTATGCATAGGTACTCTGAATAAGTACCAATCAAACTGAATAGATTTTAAGTGACCAGAGCTTAGGCTACGCATATTCTGGCCACGTTTAAAACATCTTAAATCGTCTAGGAAGAAATCACTTATGGTTCCACTTATGATTAGGTACCTACTATTTTCTACTCTATTCCTACTCTATTTTCACCCATTTTCTAACCAATACTCAAAATCAATTATTTGCAATCAGAAAAAAATAGATAATTTTGTGATGAAAACTGCAAAACGTGAAATAGGTAAATAAAATGAGATTTGAGATTAGAATGTTAGAAGTTACCTACCTAACGAATATAAATACAAATTCAGCGATGCTGCTACAAATATTGCCGGTTTTTAAATTAACACAATGAATTTATAATTGATTATGTAAGAAACTGTTATTAAATAAGTTTATCCAAAACCTTATAGTACATCTCAAGTTTTCATTTTTTTTTGTTATTTTAATTATAGAGATTTCATTCTTATTAAAATATATTTTTATCTAAATTTTACAGTCCTGTATAATAACTTACCATCCGACAACATCGCAAAATTCAAACCATGTCAAACCCCTTCCACTCTGAACTTATTGGATCAAGCAACGACATACCTTTTTTTACAAACATACCTTTTTTAGATATACCTTTTTTATACAAACATCGCCTTAAAAAATTAGTAATATTTTTATTTTAATAATGTTTTAATTCATTTTTGAGCAGTCTCTCAGTCAACTAAAATATCAAAAAATGTAATTATTCAACTTTTTTCATTAAGAGACTTTTTATATCACGTCTACAACACTCTGAACTTGTGTCCCCATAAGACATCAATACAATATTTTTTAAACTAGGAACCCCCGCCAATTTGAGATCCTAACCTAACTAATATGGTCAATGGCCATTCGCTATGTGCTAGTGCAAGTCTGTGAGTGGTGTCACCTTGTGGCTGCCAATGGCATTATTTGCGTTTACTTTTGTACGTTGACATATTGATGAATATATAGTAAAAAATTTAAATGTAGATTGAATTCTAGGTGATTTGATTCTAGAACTGTTTTGATATTTGAAAGGTAAGTTAAACTACTTTACACTATACATATTTTAGCTTATAGTCCAGTTTCCTCTTACGTATTCTTTGCCGTAAAACACGATATTGGAGGTCCGAGGACATTCAAATCCTTATGCTTAATTTTATAATTAACAATTTATAAAACAAATCCTTTTCCACGTTTCATATCCTCGGTCCTAAGCATTTTTAGTATAGCACATAAAGTTGAGAGTTGTTCCTTATGAAATTTAAAAAAAAAGAACAAAAATCTCAAGTAGAGGTCATTTGTACATAGCCCATAGCCGATTGTATACTGTTTACTTTAGCGATACGCCGTAACGAAGCACTTTCTCTCTAATAAGTAAGTACATACAGAATCACATTTCTGCATGTGAATTGAAGATTGTTGATATGTAGAAAGATAGAATTCTGTTGATATGTTGAAAGTAGAATTCTTATCCATTATATTTACTCACTTCTTGGATAAAAGTAACGGTTTTCCTTCTTAGCTTCACTAATATTTTCAGAAGCATGGACACCCTCAGGTATGTCATCTTGTAATCCAAAGCGCGTTCGTACGCTATATGCGAAGAACCATTCTTCCCTTATTAAACCGTAAGGTCCTATCATCGTTTTCCACTTTTCTACTGCGTTTACACCAGCCAACGATAAAACCAAGAGCGGAGAAAAACTCATGGAAACCACCATATGAGGAAATGCTGGACTGCCATAATGTTGGGCGTAAATTTCAGAAACTTGCTCCGGGCTTAGGTGTATTAGCCTTTTCTATTGAAATATTAATAATTAGAAATATTAAAATTTTCTTCCTTATTGTTACTAATTGTTCTTATATTAGGTTAGCTTACACGGGGAAATCCAAATTTAATCCAATAAATATCCTTTATTATAATATCTATTTAATATGAATTCAAATAATAAAGTGATATAAAATTAGTTAGTAGCTTAGTTAAGTCGACTTAAATGTTGTCTGTATTATATTTAATCCAAATGCACCGTATTTATTTACTAAGCGTACTAAGCAAAACATTAATACTATATAATGCCAAAAAAAAATTTGAATACTATTGTCATAAGAACTTTTGATACTGATATAGAGATAATAGGTTTACATGCACAAGTTTCCAGATGTACAGATAAGGATGGAAGTTGGTTATTACACAAATAATACGCAAAGGTAAATCAATATTTCGGCTATTTATGGAAAATTAGTACCAAAT
>CAXKVY010002104.1:0-22867 GCA_964058915.1 Tetropium fuscum
GACTAACTGTGAGATGACCTCTCTGTAGTAGTGAAGACCTCATTGTAGTAGTGGTGATATAGAATATAAATAGGTATAGTTTGGAACCTCAAAATATGAGACATAAAAACCCGAGCAAAAATCCCTCATTATATCGATCCATTCACACCTGTTACCGCATTTTTAACAGCGTTGTCAAGTATAACCGATTTCCAGGAATTTAAGGAAACAAATAATTATATATACATCGCCCATCACATTATTACATTATCATGTAGTATAACAAAATATTGATCACACTATACACCTTTCGTCATATCATAAAACAAATGGATGGTAAATGTGATGGAGAATAAGAATGTTTCCCATTCAAATATTACGGATCCATTTTACACATTATCCTCGGCCATGTCACATCGGCATCATTGGCATAAGGTTAACAAAATGCCTATACCCTGGTTCCGAAATAGTGTGGAGTGACTCATACATAACATCCAACTGTGCAACTACAATATGTAACCATAACATGAACAATGACAGTTCATGTTATAAAGGGTCCGCCAATAGGGACGCTCGATCTTTGACAGCTCATGGCGGCCATGTTGTTTGTGGTAGAGTTGGCAAACGTAGTTGTTATTATTCAGTGTATCTTCACAAATCACCATGAACCAATTCAGCCGCGAGCAACATGTGCAAATCGTTAAAACTTATTACGAAAATCATTCATCGGTTCGAGCAACGTTCCGCGCGCTCCGCCAATTTTACGGTGCAATTGATCGTCCTGCTGAGTCGACTATCCGTCGTTTGATTAACAAATTCGAGGCAACCGGTTCGGTGAACAATCAGCCAACACCGACGCGTCGTCGAAACGTCCGATCTGCCCAGAATGTCGCCGCTGTGCGCGATAGTGTGCGTGAAAATCCGCGACAGTCAATTTCACGTCGCGCACAGGAACTCCGCCTTTCG
Source organism: Tetropium fuscum (assembly GCA_964058915.1). Lineage (NCBI taxonomy): Eukaryota > Metazoa > Arthropoda > Insecta > Coleoptera > Cerambycidae > Tetropium > Tetropium fuscum. Next base: position 946 of record CAXKVY010002104.1, read on the forward strand.
GAAACATCACTTCGCCGAATCTTGCATCTGGATTTGGGCATGCATCCGTACAAGATCCAGCTGACACAAGAGCTCAAAATAAACGACCATAGACAGCGCCGTATCTTCGCTGATTGGGCTTTAGAGCAGTTGGAAGTCGACCCCGATTTTGGTCGCAAAATCATCTTCAGCGATGAGGCACATTTTTGGTTAAATGGGAATGTCAACAAGCAGAATTGCCGTTATTGGGCCCAGAACAATCCACAGGAGGTCCACCAGGTCGCAATGCACCCAGCAAAGGTAACTGTTTGGTGTGGATTTTGGGCCGGAGGCATCATCGGGCCGTATTTCTTCGAGAACGACGATGGTGTGTCCATCACGGTAAACGGCGAACGATACAGATCCATGATAACGAACTTTTTCTGGCATGAAATCGACAATATGGATGTCGAGGATATGTGGTTTCAGCAGGACGGCGCTACGAGCCACACAGCGCGCGCCACAATGGATCTTCTGCACGAGCGCTTCGGAGGAATGGTTATCTCGCGCGGAGGCGACATCAACTGGCCACCGAGATCGTGCGATTTAACCCCACTAGACTATTTCTTGTGGGGTTTTCTTAAATCACAGGTCTACGCAAACCAACCACAAAACACTGATGCCCTCAAAGTCAACATACGCCACGCCATCGATGAAATACAGCCCGATTTGTGCGCCAGAGTCATTGAAAATTGGACTTCTCGTATGCGCGCCACCCAGCGAAGCCGAGGTGGACATTTGACCGATATTATTTTCCATACATAATGCCTTCGAATACTCTTTCAAACAAAAAATAAATTTCATTTATACCTCTCACACAACTTGCTTTATTTCATTTTAAAGATCGAGCGCGCTTATTGGCGGACCCTTTAGTTACACATTACAGTCACACAGCTAGATATTACGTATGAGTCACTCCACACTATTTCGGAACCAGGGTATAGTTGCTGTGTTAGCATATTAGTAAGTGTAAAAGTAAGGCGATAAAGTGAGATTACCTCGATTGCCAACAGGTAAACATTCAGTTTGTTCGTTATAAATTTCCCTTAAACAAAAATTTTTGTAGGAATTTGAAATGTAGAATGACGGGAGTTACGGATAAATCTTATCCGCAGATTTGATTTAAATTATTGCTCGAGGATGTGTGAGGAAAATACGTTTTCGAACTTATTCATTATTTGCTCAATTTACACATTTTAATTTCAGCATCATTTTTCGGAAAGCCAGTTCGAATTAAATCGTGACAGCAGAACATTATTACGGTTTAATGCTGTAAATAACAACTTTGCTTTATTACAACATTGTCTTTTAAAAAGCATTTCTAGATTCGTTTATCTTTATCCATTACCCTTGTACATATCACTTTTACTATTTAAACTTGGCGGGGCAACAAAATGGCCGCCAATTGCTGTACTTTCTCTTACTAGGGCTCAGATGAAAGATATAGACAAGATAAACTCTAGCAAGTCAGAAAACCTACGGTCCCGATCCCGGTCAGCCCTAAACAGCCCCCCTAGTAAAACTACAAAATCGTCGAAAAAATTTATATTATACATATTTTTATATAATATAGTACATATTGTATTTTTCTATTTTATTCCACTCAATTATACCACCATTTCTTTCCTTTGCTCTCCGCAACCACTGGACTCCGGCAATCGGTTTCAATACAATAGTATTATTTAACAGAGTAACCACAGGTAATACTTAGGTACTTTATAGGCTCCACAGCATCACCAAACCATACTTACTAGGTAAGTACGTTTTTTTAAACTTAAACCTTTATAAGCACACAGAAATAAACTTTAAACTTTCTAGACGATGCGTAGCAAACTAGTTAACTAGTAAACACTGTAAACGGTCGACTGAAAGGGAAATGGCGGCACTATGCTTAGGGATAATACATAATACGGCGTTAGGCCGTTAGGCGGGGTTGAGGCATGCGATTTACATAGTAGATCTACATTGTAGACGATTTACATCGTCCATCGTGAGTCGAATATACAGATATATATGTATACTGTATCCAACGAGAGAATAGACTTGCACTCGAGCGAAAATTCGTCTGTTTTGGTCAGATCTCCGCCCCTTAGAACATTAGTTCAACGCCCTCAACGTCTTAATTGGCTCAGCAGGTAGCCAGGGCCGGCGCCTGGGTCCGATACCTACCTGGTACCTAATTATATAAAGTACCTACTACTGCCTACCTATTCACAGTTTGTATTTGTAGTCTCGCAAGTACGGTTATTTACTTACGAATTTATTTCATCGAATGACGGTCCTGCGTAGCTCGTTACAGAGCCGCTCCTCTTTAGTCGCCGATGCGCAAAGCAAGTCCATTCTCTCGTTGGATAGAGTATAGTATAAAACTACTGCTTTCTTTCTTGTTCGGTTCGGTTTCAAATAAAGAAAAATTATTTATAAGATTATTGTCATATACAGTATGACAACTATACATACATTCAATATGTATGTATAGTTAACTGACCCCATATAAGATACCGCGCAGTTGCCACATGTAATTCTCAATTTGCTCAGTATTCAATTAAAATATCAAATTCCACAATACTATATTAAAGTTGTATATATTATTTATGAATGTTATTAAATAATAATTGTGCACACAATAATATATTATAGGCCAAGATGTTACGTTTATTTTCGTCTACTTTAAATATGACAATTCCGTAAACATCTATTTTTATAGTTAAAAGCGGCAACGCCGATCCACGACCTTTCCAATAACGAATTTGCAGAGCAGAGCCGAACAAAAAAAAAGTTGATTTATGGGCTGCTCGAAGTAGGTACTGACGTGTACTGAGGTAGGTAGGTACCTATTACATCCTCCATTTAAGACATTTCTCAAATAATTTTATCCAAAAAATTTTCCAGTGCTTGAGGCCGCTAGGTTATAAATGCTAAATGCAACGATATAACTTAGGTTTTTTATTGGGATTTACAAAACTGAAAACGCTCTCTGATTTATTACATAAGTAGGTACCTATTGTCCATTGACTTTATTTTTATGTAGGTACCTACCATCCTAGATCATAAATTAATAATTTACATCAGTGGGAAAAATTAAAAGTTCTATAGACTGTTTATAAAATTATAACCGTGTACCTACCTAGCCACAAAAGAAAGGAAAATTTTCAATGACTGTAAAATACCTCAAGGTCAGTTTCTAATTTTGATTGGCTGTAAAAAGTGTGTGTATTGGAAATCGCTTTGCGATGAGAAGCTGGTAGGTAGGTATGTATTGCAATTGTAATGATTTTTAACAATGTGTTGAATTTAGTCTCGGTTTAGTTATGTAAGTACCTATTAACAAACAAGCTCTGATCTTTGTCAAAGCTTGTCTATTAATAATCTTTATCTTTGTTGAGTGTTAACGATTTGGTAGATTAGGTTGGTACATATACTTACACAATAAATATGATTGTATTTCAATCGCAAGTATATTTATTTTATTTTTCCGTTTTAAAGTTTATTTTTCTCGACTACTTAGTTGTTTTGTACATATTTATTTTTGTTACTTGTGGGAAATATGGCTACTGGCGAACCACCCACTAAAAAATGGTAACGCGCTGAAAGCAATACCTCATGAGTGATGTGGAAACTTGCATTCAATATCAGCTGTGGTGTTGAAAATATGCATATAAAAACCTTCTACTTTCACCCCCTAAGAAAAAAAATGTCTACGCCAATGAAAACATTGTGTAGGTCAGGGTTGCCGGTCGTTCAACTATACATACATATTGTACGAACTGTAGTCATTTATTTATTTACTTACTTGGAATCGCAGATCACCAATTTTTTTTGTCACATCAGATATTCCAGCGAGGACAAGATTGCTAAGAATTTTTGCTATTACTGTCCGAATAGACTCAAATTATTCGTTCTTTTTTGGGCAGCAGAGTTTATAAATAAATTATTAAATGTAACCTATGATGGTTCTGTTTTGCTTCCATTAGAAGAGCAAAAGAGCGGTTGTGCCGCGGATGACCCTGGCGCGGGCGGCTGCCGCGCGGAATCGATACGCAGCTTAAGGATATAAAAATTATTGATGAACTAAGTATAAGTATTAAAAATGTGGGCGAGCAATGTATTTTTGGCTTTCTTTTGCATACGTCTTGTTTCTATCGGACGTAAATACATTACAAAGAGACTTTTTTTAACATTTTAAGTCATGCCGTGAATGTACCATTAAATCTAATTTCTTTAATGGCATATTGTTTATTGTTGAAAGTCATATAGGTATAACAATACAATAATAATACGGTCTACTATTATCGGATGTCTTGTTGCATCATTCTACAAGTAGGTAAGAGAAATAACTCGTTTTTTCTCTTTTATGGTTTTTGAAAAAGCTTTACTGAAATTAACACCAACTAGTACGTGCAATATTTATAGTTGGGCATAGCAGACATATTTTTTTTACAATTTTTTACATTTTCACGCATGCAAATCTGCAGGCCAGAATAGTTAGATTACCTATTTCATCTGTGTGGCTCGAGACTTTTCTCGCCACGAATGATGAGCCTGCCAATGACATTAATTTTTTTTTCAGAAATGTTTTTTTTATAAAACACATTAAAAACCTGGAAAACTTTTTTTTAATGGCGATGCTATTTTTTTAATTCTCATTTAATTCCTTGTAAAAAATTCCAAAAGAAATTATCATACCTAAATCTATCGACGAGGTAAGGTATAGGTAACGTTACCTTATCTATCTAAAATAAATATTTTATGAGAAATTTTGTCTAATTCAGAAATTTAACCGTTCTCACTGTTTGTCGTTAATTGTTTATTAGACATTAGTTTTTGAAAATAGATTGCTTGTCTTTATAAGTTTGTAATTATTTTCACATAAAATTTTACATTTGTGTTTGAGTTTATCGACTACAATTTATTGATGTCTAATCCAGTAATTTTAGATTTATTGACATACATAGTAATTTGTTGGTGATTGCGCAGAAATTATGAAACAATAATTCTTTTTCAAAACAATAAATAGTCGTGCTGAAGTCCAGGAAGAGTTAGACGAGACATTTCAGGAGAAGAAAAAGAAGAGTAATGAGGTGGTAGAAAAAGCACTACAAAACTCTCGGGATGTAATGGCATATTACGTAATAAGTATTGTAAGAATCATTTTACACACGAATGGAAAAGTTACGCACCAAGCCGCGTAGCGGTTTTCTTGGAACGCTAGCACTATTATCTGTCTCAAATCGCTAATCGTTTGAAGTTGTGTTTTGTACATCTTTGTCTTTAGCATACCCCGCAGAACAAAGTCTAGAGATGTAAGTAAGGTCCGGAGATCATGCCGGCCATGACCAACGGCCGACGTCGCAACCATCGATCCCGAAAAGTTGAGCCAATACTACGCTAATATTAGATAATTTTAGCCTATTAATTAGGAACACTCGGAGTAGTTTCCACAAACACCAAAACACTTTCACTTCGCTCGACGCGCGTTTCGCCAACCAAGTTGGCATCATCCGGAGACGATTAAAGCTGAGTTTTAATCAGTTTTAATCGATGATGCCAACTTGGTTGGCGAAACGCGCGTCGAGCGAAGTGAAAGTGTTTTGGTGTTTGTGGAAACTACTCCGAGTGTTATAGTTACATCAAAGGTTCCAGCCCTATCCAGTACTATTAATTAGGATAAACAAATTAGCCTCATCAGTCCAAATTGAAAATGTCACTATACTTCTTATTTTTGATAAAACGTTAATTTTCGCTTTATACCGGGCGTAAATTTGTAATACCCGAAAGCCAGAAAGGTTTTAAACAGTCAAGCTTTAATCAATCATGACATAAGCCATCTACGATTTAATATAATAATGCAGTAAATCTGTCAATAATAAGGTAATTTGATTTAAACACGATTGTATTTGATAGCAAGATAAATAAAAACACATAGCTTAAAGGCCGTATATCTCCCTTAATAATGGAGATAATAAAGTGAAAAAAAAAACGGTTATGTGATAGTAGATAGCAATTCCTAGTTCGAAGAGTATGTGCGTTGAGTTTAATAAGTGTATAATCCCATTGACACATGCATGGTTTAATATCCCATAACATGCCAAAATTGAAAATAATAATTGTGGTACTTTCTGAGATATTAAGAATTGACGATTTAAAGAAGACAAATTCCATACCCTCTATCAAAAAATTTAAGCGGTTCCGTACTTAATATATTCATATATATATTTCCTCATAAAATGGCCTAAGGAATCACACCCTGAAATATTAGCACGTTATTAAGGAACACCATGTATATTAATGCTAAAATTTTATACGTACTCCACTTCATCGGCTGTTGCCTAACTTTGACACCAATATCCTGGGCCCCAAGTAGGTATATCCTATTTATATTTTGAAAAGTATCCCGAGTCACGCAGTGACTCTTTTCTTTCCATTCTCCCCCCTACGAAAATATACTTTTCTATTTTAAATAGGCGAGCCAAAGCGAAAGTAAAACATGCTAGGTTAGAAAGTAAAACTTAAAACATTACATGCTGCAAAAGCCCTCTTAGGTGCTCGGAGGTATTCAAATGTGTAGTTATAAGGTTATTAGAACCTAATTCCACTGATAAATTTATGGGTGTTCCCTATTATCTTTTCTATTTTAGATATGTTTGATGTTAATGATATTGGCCAATAGTTCGACATTTCTAGACAACTGTTTCCAAAAACGCTTAATAAACAATTTAAATAATGACGTAATTACCATCATTGTGTATTGACTTGATCAGATTGAAAGGAAATAATTGGAAAATAATGGCCCTAGAACAATATTCACATAAATATACAATCATGCACCAACTGAAAAATTAGTTTACTAGTAGACTTCTTGCCAAAATGGAGTCTAAAGCAATGTTTTTGTTCTTCGTTTTAATAAGTGTGTTATACGTGAAGTGTATGCCACAATTAAAATACAGGGTAAGTTTTAAGGGTTGTACCGTCGATTGAAGGAAGATACGCAGGAAGTTTGGCAAGATATTGCGAAATCTCGATGCAACCGTATGTTGCAAATCGGAGCGGGCATTGACTTGCACTACTATTCTGCCTCAACGAGCGACGCGTTTTGGTGGCCCCTTTGCTCGGCGCACTAAGCGGCCATTTGGGGTGCTTGGCCCTAGCGCCGGGCCTGTCTAATTTCTTTAATGGTACATTGTTTAAAGTCATATATATATATATATATATATATATATATATATATATATATATATATATATATATATATATATATATATATATATATATATTTGTGAAATTGTGAATAGCAAAGAATTTCAAAGCTAATATAAATATATATATATATATATATATATATATATATATATATATATATATATATATATATATATATATATATATATATATATTCCTTGCGGCGGAAACCGAGATCCGTTTTGGTATATACTTAGTCATCCGAGATCATGAGATCAAAGCCCGGATCTCGGAACGAACCAAACTGTTTTTCAAGCTAGTTAGTGAAGAAACATACGAAAAACGGTATTTTTATCCGGTACTCACTTTCCTCATATTTTACCCGAGTATAAATATTTATAGTTTTGTTATAACACTCCCAGCTGGCGCTTCGGTCAAATTTGTATTTAAATGTAACGGAAATATCCTTCAATGTGAGATCCGGAAATATGACAACATTGCCATACTCGTACGAGTATATACTAATATGACGGGTGAAATTTGCGGTTTGCCGCGATTGCAAATTTTATTGTTTTAACGGTCTTGTCCACGTTAAGGTCCTAACCTTACTGTTTAAAGTTAAGTGTACAGTGATTTCTCATGGTTCGATTGTTGTAAATAATTAGATCTAGGTATCATGTCAAGAAGTAGCAGAACAACAAGAATTATGCAAATGGCAACCGAACAGTGAGAACAGATTTTGTTCAAGAATAGATTCTGTTTAGATTGAGTAATAATTCTTTTACTCATTATATACTGTTAGTTCCAAAAGAACTTTAAAATAAAAATATAACTGTGCCTATAAGAAAGTTGGATTTGAAGTTTTCCAGTTTCTAAAACTTTTTCAAATAACACAACTAACCCAAATATCTGTGATTATATATTATATATCTTGATTGCGTATTAATCAACCCATGTTTACTCAATTTTGCCATAATTGTATCATTTTCATATTTCTTTCAATTTTCGAGATCTTCAGAGATATTTATTTAAAATTTGAATTACTCTGTACACATATTTCGAACGTACAGCAATGAAATTAATAGTTAAAGTTAAAACATGAAACATAATAAAGGGGAAAAATCAAAATAAACTAGGTATGTCAAACATCACGGTGATGAGGCTACCAAAAAGATGATACTAATAAATCAAAAATAGAAGCAGACGAAACTGAGATGGACACCAGAGCAAAAGAGCGTAACAACTACTTAGTTTAAAAACAATATAAAAATGAAGGAGACACCTACCAAGTTAGAAATAGAAGAATTCCGAAAGCAGTATCCCATTATGGGAAACAAACACTGGAAGAAAATTAAAGCTTTTATTTTTAATGATTATAACAAAACTAAATAATAACTCAAGTTCGGAATATTTTACATGCCCTCTAATTTTTATTATTAGGATATAACATTTTATTCCCTTGACGTCTTTCTTGCCGCATTATGCTTTATTAAAATAATAAATTACTTTCATTTGATGATAATAGGAAACATAACTATAATTTTAAATGTAAAAATAATATTAAAAAACATAGCGTAACATTGTAATGAAACGTGTACTTCACAACAAAACAAGATTTATAATTCCACGCAATCAGTATGAAGGATCCAAACACCGATAAAATTGACGCGGCCCGAAACGAGCTGTGACGTCACAGTCTACAATATTCGGTAGGCCTTGCGCCGGAAAGCGGCCGAATGAACTATGAAAACAAGCGGTAGAGTGCGCTGGGATCTCCCGTAGCCGACCGAATCGATCTTCTCGTCGTTTGTAAATTGTAGAATGTGGCGTCACGACTTTGTCCTGTTTGAAACGGTTTGCTCGGGCGCAAGACTAATAATTTATAACAAAATTATTATTGGGCATCAAGGCGTCATATTTTGAGTATCTTATTTTTCAGTATGGTAGAACATTTTTATGCAATAAAAAAGAGATGGGAATGTTCCCTATTGCATTAAAATATGTGTATCATTTTTAAAAGCCGACCTCAGAATATTAGTAGCTTTTTTGCACCGATTCCAACCGCTGTCGACATATTTATCAATGATTGTAAAAAAGATCTGGTGGATTATCTCTATTTACTATTATTAATTATTTGCTTGATATTACAGTAGTCTGATTTTCTGGATGATATACAGTGTATCCCCAAATTGACCCCAAAAGAAACTATAATTTTAGAATTTTTGAATAAGGAATTCCTTATAAAAATGCCTGCTTGTTTTAAAACTCCCAAAATTATATCGTTATTCAAAATAAACTGCACACCTAGTATATTTATATGTATGTGTTCCGTACATACGTTTTATGTGTAGGTATGAAATTAACCATTCAGCATTCAATAAATATAAAAAACTACGTACCTACCTCTATTTTTATTAATACGGATATACATTTGTTGGTGATGGCTTTCGCGGCCGCAATTCATTAAATGATGGTTTCTCGGGTATTGCCGCGTTGAAAGAACGTACGTCGTCGGCAACAATAAGCCCACGCACAATTCTGTTGATAATGTTGACATGCAAGTGTAAAATTTATTTTTTAAACTATTATTTAACACAGAATTAAAAAAGTTTGTATTTTAGTGTTATTATTCTTATATTAACTATAATCACATTTTGAAAAAACGGTAATATTTTTGTCATCAATATTTTGTCATTTGTCAACAAAGAACACTGATTTATTTTATTGAATCCTAGTTTTTGTATTAAAAGTTCGTATTATTTTAGATTTTCATAACACCTATAAAAACTCTTCTTAATATTTTTCTTTGAAAAAACAGTTTCATTGTTCGTAAATACTCATAGTTAATTCAAATATATCTGTTTATACACACAAACTATGTGAGATCCGTAGAGTAGGCAACATTGCATGATCTCGTTTTCCATAGTACTACCAATATATATTGTGTGTATATTAAAAAGGATCTCGTATTCTTATTATTTGGAAGGACCTCATAATGTTCGATTTTATATCAAACATAAAATTCGTCATTTTTAGAAAAAAATCATATTTATTATCATTTTCTGAAAATTATATCATCAAAACCCAGTTTGCCCGTTGTGCATATTTTTATATCTATTAATAGATGTGGATCTCGAATTGTAGCAGTAGTACATGGATCTCGGTTTCCTCATTTAGGTGTATATATATATATATATATATATATATATATATATATATATATATATATATATATATATATATATATATATATATATATATATATATATGTATATGGTCATATACAACAATAATATGGTCTACTATGATCAGTTATGTAATACTTTTTATAATACTTAAGTTATGCTGTTAATGTACCACTAAATCTAATTTCTTTAATGACATATTGTTTAAAGTCATATATAACAACACAGCAATAATACGGTCTACTATTATCAGTTAATAATTGCAGATATGAGTAGCCTCACTGTGTTTGTTATCGGATGTCTGATGTGTTGCATTTTTGTACAGGTAACTCTTAGAGGTGGGTAATGAGGGCCGGGCCACCATTACCTGAAACTAACCTATGCAATGTTTGTTGTTTGTTGTCATTATAAATTATAATTTGCAATTAGGTCACCTAAATTTATTATACTGGCGTATAACGTATTAAATTTGCATAACATAAATACATGTATCCTGTCTACCTATATAGTTATAAAATAATTGTTGTTAAAAAATTTCATTCCACTCTAACGACTACCGACAAATGTCATTTAGTCAAGTAACAAACCATTCTAAGCAGTTGATCATCACAAAATGTAAGGCACACATTCAAACATGTTGTAACAGATGGCGTAGCGTGTTTCAGCCGCAAAGGAATGGTTTATAATAGAAAAATCTAGTGGCCGGTATTACCATAATGGCCGGCATTCCCCACCTGCACCTTACACAACAGCTTAAATTTTTTGATAGAGGGTATCGAATTTTTCTTTTTTAAATCGTTAGTTCTTAATTTCTCACAAACTACTTACCTCAATTTTGGCTTGTTATAATGTGATATACACTTATTAAACTCAACGCACATAGGTACCTACGCTTAGCGAACTAGCAATTGCTATCTACGACTATCACAGAACCGTTTAAACAAAAATGAAAAATCAACAACATACGTCAACAACAACAATACCTTGGCCGAATTCGCACCAGTGTATTAATTTAAAATTACCCTTCGTCACTGCGCGACTCGGGATACTTTGCAAAATATTCGTGAGCTCAAAAAAATTTCCGTAAATAATTTAAGCTCTTGTGATATTATAAAGGCGAATTACCACGGTGCAAAATTACAGTGAAAATTTCCATTAGCGATGGGAAATTGTACTTACTTTGAATACGATGCTTGAGAATTCCTAAATAGAAATTCTTCTTATTCTGTTCCAGACTAGGGGATACCGTGAAGAAAAAGTTTGGGGAGTCAAAAGACCACAAAGAAGCAACTCTGGTGTTGTAGGAGATCATCACTGTACTTGGGGCCCAGGATATTGGTGTGAAAGTGAGGCAACAGCCGATGAATGTGGAGTATGTATCAATTTTTATCAGTAATATACAGGGTGTTCTTAAATGACATGTTAATATTAAGGGGTCTCATTCCTTAGGTCCTTTTATGAGGAAATGTATATAAGAACATATGTACGCAAGAGCTTAAATTTTTTCTTAAGTTAAGTATTGAATTTTTCTTGTTTAAATCGTTATTTCTTAATATTTCAGAGGTACCTACCTTAAATATTATTTTCAATTTTTACATGTGTTACTGGGATATGAAACCACCTATTTTAGTTTGAAGAGTTATTTTATTTCTCCACCAGTGGCGTCCCGTTACCAAAAAAGCGGTTCGCCACTGATATTTTTCTATGGGGATATTTTCTCTGAATAGCCTGTACAATTAATTCTTCATGAATTGACTTTTCGTTGCAAAATGTAAAAGATTGGTTCCATAGGCTTGCTTTTGATTTTCTAGTGTTGAATTTATTGTCTAATAACTTGTTGTTTTTGTTTACCAAATCGCGACATTTTAATATACACTCATTAAACTCAACGCACATTCGCTTCGAACTAGCAATTGACATCTACTATGACAGAACCGTTTAAACAAAAATGCAAATGAACATATGTCAACAACAACAATACTTTGGCCGACTTCGCAACCAGTGAAATTAATTTAAAATTATCCTCCGTCACTGCGCGACTCGGGATACTTTCAAGATAATCATGAGCTCACAAAAATTTCCAGAAATAATTTAAGTTCTTGTGATATTATAAGGGAAATCACCTTGCAAAGTTATAGTGTAAATTTCCATTAACACTGGGAAATTGTATTTACTTTGAATACGATGCTTGATAATCCCTAAATAGATATTCTTTCTATTATATTCCAGACTAGAGAATACTGTGAAGAAAAAATTTGGGGAGCCAAAAGACCAAAAAGAAGCAACCCTGGCGTTGTAGGAGATAATCACTGTACTTGGGGCCCAGGATATTGGTGTCAAAGTGAGGCAACAGCCGATGAATGTGGAGTATGTATAAAATTTTATCATTAATATACAGGGAAGGAACACCCTGGGAAATGTATATATGAATATATGTACGCAAGAGCTTAAATTTGTTGTTAGAAGTTAAGTATTGAATTTTTCTTGTTTAAATCGTTATTTCTTAATATTTCAGAAAGTAGGTACCTCAAATATTATTTTCAATTTTGGCATGTGGCCAAAAGTGGCGTCCCGTTGCCAAAAAAGCGGTTCGCCACTGATATTTTTCTATGTGGATATTTTCTCTGAACAGTCTGGTCAATTAATTCTTCACAAATTGCCTTTTCGTTGCAAAATTTAAAAGATTGTTTCCATAGGCTTGCTTTTGATTTTCTAGTGTTGAATTTATTGTCTAATAACTTATTGATTTTCTTTACCAAATCGCGACATTTTAATATACACTCATTAAACTCAACGCACATACGCTTCGAACAATTGACATCTACTATGACAGAACCGTTTAAACAAAAATGACAAATCAACATATGTCCACAACAACAATACTTTGGCCGACTTCGCAACCAGTGAAATTAATTTAAAATTATCCTTCGTCACTGCGCGATTCGGGATCCTTTCAAGATAGGTATTCATGAGCTCATAAAAATTTCCGGAAATAATTTAAGTTCTTGTGATATTAAAAGGGCTAATTACCACCTTGCAAAATTACAGTGTACATTTCCATTAACACTGGGAAATTGTATTTACTTTGAATACGATGGCATAGAATTCCTAAATATATATATTTTTTATTCTGTTCCAGACTAGAGAATTCTGTGAAGAAAAAGTTTGGGAAGCCAAAAGACCAAAAAGAAGCAAACCAGGTGTTGTAGGAGATCATGACTGTAGTTGGGGTCCAGGATATTGGTGTGAAAGTGAGGCAACAGCCGATAAATGTGGAGTATGTATCAAATTTTATCATTTATATACAGGATGTTCCTTAATGACATGCTAATATTTCAGGGTTTGATTCCCTAGGTCATTTTATGAGGAAATGTATATATTAACATATTATTATGTACTCAACGGCTTTCAATTTTTGCTAGAGGGTATTGAATTTTTCTTTTTTAAATCGTTACGTAGTTCTTAATATCCTAGAAAGTACCTCAAATATTATTTTCAATTTTGGAATGTGTTAATGGGATATTAAATCACCTGCTTTAGTTTGAAAAGTTATTTTATGATCGCACCACAGGCGTCCCGTTACCAAAAAAGCTTTCACCACTGATATATTTCTGTGTGGATATTTTTTCTGAATTGCCTGGTCAATTAATTTTTCATGAATTGACGGTCCCTTGCAATTTTATTGTAACTGCTTATCAGTAGAGTTCCACAAAACTTTAACAACACTTTCCTTGTAACCTTAAAAAAGTTCTTTTTTAAATTAAACGGGTAGTACTCAAGTATACTAGCCAGGTGTACGGTATTCATACACTCATGAATATTATGTGACTTTTCTTTGAAAAATTCAACATATTGTTTCCATACGTTTGCTTTTGATTTTCTAGTGTTATCTGATGTTGGGTAATAAACTTCTTGTCTAAGAACGTGTTGATTTTCTTTACCAAATCGCGACATTTGAATATACACTTATTAAACGCAACGCGTATGTGCGACTCTTCGATTTAGCAATTGCTATCTACTATCACAGAACCGTTTAAACAAAAATAACAAAGCAACATATATCAACAACAACCGTGGCCGACTTCGCAACGAGTGAAGTTAATTTAAAATGTCAGGTTTGATACTTGGGGAGTGAAATTTTCTTACCGAATACTAGGTACACGGGCGTAAATTATCCTTGGAAATTTTTCTTCGTTCTCGATTATTTAAAAAAAATCTGCTTCATTACTGCGCGACTCGTGATACTTTTCAAAATATTCGTTTCGTGACCTTAAAAAAATTCGGAAATAATTTAAGCTCTCCAAGTAATACAATTTCATGCCAAGTATATAAAATGTAAGGCGCTAAAAGTATAACAGTAATGCAAAGTATGTAACGTTTTCATGCATTTCTTATACACACCCCACAAAAATTACTGCATCACCGAAAATGCTGCATAAGTTTGATGGTGTTTATCTTTAGAGTCGTTTGTCCGATATGGATTTGTTTTTTAGATGCTAGGTTGACTCTTAAGGCCGGTATCCACTTGTAACAAATGACTCGTAACGTAACCACGAACATGTTACGATACGGCTAGTGGAGACGAAACTGTTGCATATTACCCGTAACCAACTAGACATGCGTCACTGTTACAACCCGAACCACCATTTGTCGGTTTTTACCGGTCATTTGCATCAAAGAAAGGACACACACGGTTACGCGCAGCAACAAGTTGGGACGGAAGCTAGAGTTGTGTGTCGTTTACTGTTGCATGCGAAATTTCCAAATTTATTTTTCAGTCGTCATTCGTCTGTGTTATTGTATAGTTTAGTCTTATGTTGTGGTCTGGCTTTTGTCTGCATTGATATGCTGGAATTTAAAATCCGCCATCAAGTTTGATCCACTGTAGATCTTCCTACTTTGATATAATTTCGAGATCCACCCTCGCGGAGATTTTCGTTTTTTCTTGCTCAAAATCTGGTGGTGAATAAAAATATATGAAGCTGCTGCTAGCTGTAACTGCAGAGCGGCATTCATACTGCTGAAGTCGGATTAAAAGACTGAGGGCCTTGATGTGCGTCGAGAACATATCTCCGTACGTGGCGTAACCCCGCTCGGTTACGTTACGAGGTGATTGACACGGCCAAAAATCAAAAAAAGTCAAAATGCGTGTCGTGGCATCTTGCAACACTCTGTAACATGTTCGGTGTTACGTTACGGGGCATTGGCTCATATTGATACCCGCCTTTACATAATCATTTTCTACTGATCTTAAAAAAAAAGGTTTTTTTATCGAATACCGGGTGTTACCATGATCTTGCGTTTTGTTCCGACAAATTGTAACAAAGAAATTGTATATATATATATATATATATATATATATATATATATATATATATATATATATATATATATATATATATATATATATATATATATATATATATATATATATATATAGATATATATATATATATATATATATATATATATATATATATATATATATATATATATATATATATATATATATATATATGCAGCAGTGGATTTCCAGTCGTTTAATGGCTGAAAAGTCTACACCACTCTCAGAAAGTATGGAGGCAGAAGAAGACGTTTTACAGAACTACATTTCAAATATTAAGCGTGACATGACATTACTGACAGTGACAGATTGATGACAAGGCGTCTTGACTTGGAAATTTAAATGTATGCTTATGTTTCACTAAAATCGTTTATTAATAGAAAATCATGCATTAATAGGGGTCATTAATAAAACGATTTTGTATACATTAATTAACCTCGTAAATACACGGTAGACGGAAAATTTATTTTATCCGCTCTCTTGCACAGTCATCCATGGTTTTCACAACTCTTCAATCTTGGGGAAGCGAAAGTATTTATATACTTTGAAGGTTACTTCCTTTAGTGTTTCGACTATAATTACGACAACACCTCGCAACAGCACAGGTTGGCATTGTTTAAAAAATTGTAGCACGATTCGGGATACTTTCAAGATATTCATGAGCTCATAAAAATTTCCGGAAATAATTTAAGTTCTTGTGATATTAAGAGGGAGAATTACCACCTTGCAAAATTAGTGTACATTTCCATTAACACTGGGAAATTGTATTTACTTTGAATACGATGCTTGAGAATTCCTAAATAGACATTCTTCCAATTCTGTTTCAGGCTAGAGAATACTGTGAAAAAGTTTGGGGAGCCAAAAGACTAAAAAGAAGCAACCCTGTTGTGGGAGATAAGGAATGTACTTGGGGCCCAGCATATTGGTGTGAGAATGAGGCAACAGCCGATGAATGTGGAGTATGTATAAAATTTTTTCAGGACCTAATATACAGGGTGTTCCTTAATGACGTGCTAATATTTCAGGGTGTGTCCTTAGGTCATTTTATGAGGAAATGTAAATATGTAATCAATTTTTCTTTTTTAAATCGTTATTTCTTAATATCCCAGAAAGTACCTCAAATATTATTTTCAATTTTGGCATGTGTTAATGGGATATTAAACTACCTATTTTGTTTTGAAAAGTAATTTTATATCCCTACCTTGCCTCCCGTTACCGAAAAAAACGGTTCGCCCTGATATTTTTCTATGTGGATATTTTTTCAGAACAGCCTGTTAAATTAATTCTTCCTGAATTAACGGTTCCTTGCGTTTTTCTTGTAATTACTAATTGCAGTTTCACATAACTTTAACAACACTTTCCTTGTAAGCTTAAAACTTTTTATTTTTCATATTAAACTCGTAGTACCTGCTTAAGTATATTAGCCAGCTGTTTTGATTTTCTAGTGTGATCTGGTGTTAGATTTTGAATTTCTTGTCTAATAATTTGTTAATTTTTTCTACCAACTCGCGATATTTTAATATACTTATTATATAATACACTTATTAAACTAGCAATAGAGCAATTACAATAACTAAGTACGGTTTAAGTCCGGTAGAGGCGCTAGCGCTGGGGTTAAGTACCTATAGGCATAGGCGCTTATGTGTATTTGACCATGGCTGTTTTAAAATAAATATTATGAATTATGAAAAGAAGGTTGAAAAGTTACAAAAAGAATTAAGTCGGTTAGTAGCAGAAAACAGGAACCAAAAAAATACTTGAAAGACGGAAGGTACTATGTATTTTTAAAATCATCCTCCTAACCTCGCAATTTGTTTAACACTCTAGTTTAGCGATTTGGAGAGAAAAGGGGCTTAATAGAACCCTGTTTAACACAGAAATTGTTAACGTTGAAGTGCTCAAAGAATTTCCCGAAATGTGTGTTTTACCTCTAACCTCTAAGCTTTTTTGAAAATCTAAAATTTATAGTTTGCACCTCCACTGAACAATTATTTTTTACAACGATGCTAAAAAGCGAAAAGAAAGGGGTATAATATTAGCTTTTAAACTATTCAGCAAGTACACACAAGTGGCAAAAGATGGAAACATTGCAAACACACAATAATTTGCTACTATCATACTTTGCTACTACCATACAATAATTTGCTATTTCTAAGGGCGCTTCCACAGTAACTTGCATTTTTATAATTTTCAATCTGAATATTGGAATTATTATAGTAATCAAATCAATGCCCTTGTGCTCATATTGGACAATATCCTCATCATTTGATGATGTGCTTATTTGTTTGTCCAGTTTACTTTTTTTCATATACCTAATCATTAAATATTCTACATAGCATAATGTCATATTTTCGTTTAGGTAAATACAACCTATTGTTGGAATCTCTGATTTGCTAAGAATTTTCCATTGTCCTAAAAATAAAATACGTACCTAATCAAATAATAGGTATTATAATACCTATGCTAGTACCAGTACAGCAATCATTAGTAAAATGTTTTGAGCAAATCTTGGTATACTTGCTGGGTTCCTTGACGGCCCTTAGTGCTATTAACCATTTCTTCCGCATTAATGCACAGTTGGGGAACTTATGGAACATTTAATCCTTATTTTTGTTAGCCATAGATGAACATTGCATAAGGCATAACTACTTATAAAACTAACAAAACTACAGACAAAGACCAGACACGCACAAATAAAATCAATAAATTCGAACTAGCAAAGAAAAACTACACACCATCAGAGACAACACACCATAGACAAAGAACTACACACGCAGATAAAACGCAAAAATTACACGAGGTAAAACATTTTTTTAGGTTATGATTTTAATGCCTAACATTGACCGCAGCGCCGTCTACATTTAAATGCTCTATTGCGATCTGCTATGACAGAACCATTTAAACAAAAATAGAAAATCAACATAATATGTTAACAACAACAATACCTTGGCCGACTTCGCAAACTGTGAAATTAATTTAAAAATGAAATGTGTGCGAAATTCACGAGCGTAAATTATTCCCGGAATATTTTTTTTCGGTCGTGAATATTTTAAGAAAATTATCCTTCTTCACTGCGCGCCTTGGGATACTTTTCAAAATATTCGCGACCTCAAAAAAGTGTCCGAAAATAATTTATGCTCTTGTGATATTATATTGTGATTTCCATTAACGCTGGGAATCTATTTGATTTAAATTACTTTAGAATTCCTAAATAGATATTCCTCCAATTCTGTTTCAGGCTAGAGGATACTGTGAAGAAAAAGTTTGGGTAGGCCAAGGCCAAAAAGCAAGGCCAAGGCTTGGGTAGGCCAAGGCCCTGTTGTAGGAGATAAGAAATGTACTTGGGGCCCAGGATATTGGGGTCAAAGTGACGCAACAGCCGATGAATGTGGAGTACCTATGTATAAAATTTTATCAGTAATATACAGTGTGTTAATGACGTGCTAGTATTTCAGGGTGTGATTTCTTAGGTCATTTTATGGGGAAAAGTATATATGATTATATCGTAAATGCGGTGGAAGGGCGTTATCCCCATCCACTCCCCGATACATATTTTGTGTCCCCCCCATTTTGAGTGATGACAAAATTCTTCATTTATTTACATAAATTTTTTTAGATATTCCATATTTCTTTAATGAAAAAAACAGGTATTTTTAAAGTATTTTCGGATGATAATCTGAATTCAAAAGCGTGTGTGGATCGATCCCCGCACCGACCGGTGTGAAATAAATTTTTAATAATTTATCGCCAAGATCTAACTAATGAGGTTTTCCAGGTTTCCCTCATTCCTTCACTGATAGTGGTTACAATTTACCAACCTAAGTCGGTCCTGGTCGGACATGCGACTCGCGAAATAATAATATGCCGCCCCCTCTCACGCCACAAGTTTCAGACTTCTGGGCTAACCATTGCGGTTAGAATGAGGGGTAGAGATATTATTATTATTCGTATACTCCGAGTATCACAATGATCCGAATATTTATATCACTATAGGGTATCAGGTTCGAATCCGGGGTCTCGATCGGCGTACTCCCCAGGGTCGAACATGCGTTCGTCTCTGAGGCCTCGATCTGCCTACTGCTTACCTTAAAGAAAACTGACGGGTGCTGGATTAAGTTGGGGTATTTAGGTATAAATTAGTGTAATTGGAAAGGGCTGACGTGGAACGATTGGTAACTAGTAGTGAGGAAAGATCTAATGAGGGTTATGCAGGGAGATTAAGGTCGTGATTTTGTAAAGTGGGAGGCAAATAGATGCCTTTATTTTGGTTAACTATAAAAATACTTAAAAAGCTACATAAGATCTGATAATCAAATTAGTTTCAGACACAAGGTATTATTATAGTGATGATTATAAAATAAGTTTTTTCTCCCAAAATTTTCTGAAACCTGTGTTGTGGCTTTGCAATGAAAATATGCATTTTTATTGTTAAAATCATATTATTTTCATTGCAAAACCACATGCAGCACAGGCTTATAAGAAAATTGTAGGAAAAAACCTATATTATAATCATCACTATAATAACAGCAAGTGCCGGAAATTAAATTGAATATCAGATCTTATGTAGCTTTTTAACCATTTATAGTTAACCAAAATCAATGCATCTATTTGTCTCTCACTATACAAAATTTCAACTTTAAGGATTTCGAAGCAATTCGAAGTCGAGGACCGTCGTCCCCTTGTTCATATAATTTTTACGTCTCTCGATTTCAATTTCTTCGCGGATTATTCGGGTTTTTAGGGAATGTATGGGTTCTATTGTCTTTGTGTTGTCGAGGTCTATGTTATGTCCTGTTTGGAGCTGGTGTTGGGTTAAGGGTGAGGTGTGAGGTGGGATCTAATCTACTAACTGCAAGACGATGTTTTGTCTGTTGTGTCTGGCAGTTAGTTTATTGGATCTGGTTACTAGGGTGTTAACGGCAGAATTTAATTGGGATGGAAGGTGGTGGGATTGGGTATTAAGGTAGCGGTGGTAGCGGTTCGTGTGGGCTGGTTTTCTATAGACAGAATAGGAGAATTGGTATTGGTTTCTTTTCGTAACGATAGCATCTTGGAAAGGAAGAAAATAATTATGTTCTACTTCCATCGTGAACATGATGGATGTATGCTGTTCAGGTGGGATAGGAAGTTATTTAACGTATCTTAGCCAACATGTGGGTCTTAATTCTGAGGATTAATTACGGGCTAATTAAGGGTTTGGGTTTCGAAATTATCCATGAATATATTGACTATGACGGGAGATAGAGGTGAACCCATTGGGGCTCCGTTTGTTTATTTGTTTCTAATACTTATTCTAGAACAGAAAATATGTTTCGGATAGGCAATGTTCTAGAAGTTATAGGATGCTAGGAGAAAAATGATGTTTGATTTTAAGGATGTTGAGAGAATCTGAGTGTGGTAAGTATATGTATTAGTGAACAGGGATACGATGTCGAAACTAACAAGAATATCGTTTCGTGAAATTGGATAATATCGTAGGTTACTGAAATGGGATGAGCTTTTGAACGAGGATTATTCGGAAATTGTGGATTATTTTACACCTATAGGGAAATGCATATTATAATAACCGTAGTTCTGTCAATGGCGTCAATGATGTACTGTGGGTTGCAAACTTTCAGGAAGTCACGTGGTTTATCATCGCATAAATGATTATCTTATGAACTTATGTTTTCTAAATAATAATTTTAGGTTAAATCAATAAATATTTATTTCTCTAATTCATCTGATCCATGTCATTATTTTTGTTAAACATTAGTCAAAATTTGAAGTAAGTAGGTATTTTTTCACCTAACTGGCATTTTATTTTCTGTAAAAGAATGTATTTGATTAACACCTTTTCAGCTAATTAAAACATTTTATAATAATTTTTAAAGTAGTGTAAAGTAACTAAAATAGCGATTTGTAGGTATTACTGTGGACGTATTACCTGTCAGTAAGAGCGTTGTCACGTTATATGATACGATATCGTTACCGTCAGACGACACGATATCGGGGCACGCAAAATGTAAGGAAATATATGGCACTTTTTCACACTGTCCGGTAACGGCAACGACATCGTCCACGGTAGACGACATAATAATCGACACGACACGATACGACACGACACGATAATCTGTTTATTTACGGATGTATGAACACGTAAACAGTAGGTACTAAAGTACTTACGATTGTAAAAAAAGTGTTTTTTACTATATAA
>CAXKVY010002105.1:0-23344 GCA_964058915.1 Tetropium fuscum
ACCCATGCATATTGTCGGCATCTCCTTCAAAGACAAAGACGGCCGCTTTTGTTTTACAAAGGACTTGCTGACTTTTACTTTATGCGATTCCAATTTGGATCGTATGTACTTTACCGAGGGTGCGCGTTCGAACCCCGTAATAGCTTTGCTTTTAATAGAAATTGCGTTTTTGCGAAATAGAATTTTAATAGAAATTGCCCGCAATAGAAATTGCGTCTGGTTATTCAACCACCCAGTGGCGTAACTGCGAGGTGTACGTACCTAAATACAAGCGTTTCGATTGTGAATGTTAAACAATTTGTTATTCATAAGAAATGTCTTCTCCTCAGTGCAGCAACCCTTACAAACAATTAAAATCAGGCCTATAATTAAAAATCAGGCACGTGAGATAGTTCTCAATGTATATAATTATTTAAAAAATGCAAAATTCCAGATTAATCGAGCTCCTGGATATAGGAACTCGATCAATTGATTGAAAATAAGAAATTTAATGCGGTTACATGCACAACGCACATGGTCTCCCGCCAGATTTAAACCCAATTGATACAGTTAACGTTTCTCAAATAAATGTAACGTTTAAACTAGATGATGATAAAATAACTGTGGTTAAGTGGCAGAAAATGAATATGATTATTTGCAGACTTAAATATAGACATAGAAAGTCAACCCACTAACTATAAACTTGAATTAGTCTAGCGATGACTGCAACCTTGATTTGTACTCGGATAATGACACGAGTGGTTCACGATTTACATCACACAATAATATATTATTATTACTATTTCTATTGCTTCATAGTAGGCCGAATTGTGTGCTATTGTAATATAATATATGAAATACACTCAGTTCAAAAAAAATTGACGCACTTAATTTTGGTTGCAACTTTGAAACCTTGTTATTTCTGAACGAACGTACCGATTTTTGATTTCTTTTTTTTGGTTGGTAGGTAATTATCTTGTCTTTCAAGAAAAATTAAAGAGATGAAAATTTTTTCAAAGCCTCCTAGATGGTAGTGAAAAACCTCGAACCATGTTTTTTCTTAGTTTTTAACTCACCCTCTGTGTTAATCAAGTAATGGTATCTAAAATGGTTACACTTTATATGAAAGGAGCACATTTAGCGAGCATTCTGTTTTTCTTTTCACTGATCTATCTCTATTCACTCGAACAAACAGTTGCCATTGCCGTTGCCATAGCAATTACTCACTATTTCACTCTATTAAGTGTCATTAAGTGTCACTAAGAAAGTTACGTAAAATGCCTCAAATAAACTCTGAACAAGTAGCAAGATTAGTTGAATTAGTAAACGATGGACGTATTAAACGTTACGCCGCTCGTGCAGTGGGAGTTCACCTTCGCCAAATTCGTGGTGTTGCAGTAAGTAAGCAGGCAGACGGCATGTAGACGTATGCTAGAAGTTAATTTAAAAGCTAGGAGACCTGCAAGAGGTCCTAAATCATTGCCTGTACATCGTGCTGCTCGAAGAAATTTCGTTGAAAATTATGGACAATGGAATATTCATGAATGGTCGAATGTATTGTTTACAGATGAATCAGGGTTTTATCTTAACATGGTGGATGGAAGAAAACGAGTGTGGAGAAGGACTGGTGAAAGGTTTAATCAGAGCTTAATAACAGAATTCGTAAGTTTTAATGGTGGGTCGGTTATGGTGTGGGGAGGGATATCAACAAATGAAAGGACACCCTTCACGTTTTTATACCAAGACAGTGGATGACAGCCGAATCTACATTGACATTTTACAGCAGTATGTAATACCTCATGCACAGTTGGTGGGCAATAATTTTATATTAATGCAGGATAATGCCCGACCACATACCGCGGCCATAGCGCAAAATTACTTAGAAGCTACATTACAATGGCCTGCGAGAAGCCCCGATATGAACCCTATAGAACATTTGTGGGATGAATTAGGGTACGTTCTAGGGAGAGGACTCCGGATAGTCTTGCTGAAATGGCAATTGCATTAGTGGAAGAATGGGATCGTATACCAATGGAAACGATAAGAAACCTAATTTCCAGTATGCCGCGTAGACTAGAAGCTCTCAGAGTTGCCAGGGGTGGCAATACACGGTATTAAGCAGTTAACCCAGTTTTTAATTTTGTGTTTAATAAAAATGTTTTTCCTAAAATTCGTATTCACTGCACTAAAAAATTGTTTCAGGATGAGTTCAGAAATTTGGTAATTATGCAAGATCGCATAATTATCTTATAGAGATAGATCAGTGAATAAAAAAACAAAATGCTCGTAAAAGAAGCGCCTTTCATATAAAGTGTAACCGTTTTCGATGCTATTACTTTATTAACACACAGGGTGAGTTCAAAATTAAGAAAAAAACATGGTTCTAGATTTTCCACTACCATCTAGGAGGCTTTGAAAAAATTTTCACCTATTTAATTTTTTTTTGAAAGACGAGATAATTACCTACCACCAAAAAAAAGAAATAAAAAATCGGTCCATTCGTTCAGAAATGACAAGGTTTCAAAGTTGCAACCGAAATTAGGTGCGTCACTTTTTTTGGAAGAGTGTATATTTATTAGATACTGTTTACTTATTTATATATGCCATTTCTTAAAATATATTTTGTTATATTACAAAGTAATATTAATTTCATTGCTTTTTTAATACATAAAAAATGGCAACGAGACGCCATCATAAATTGCGATTGCTGTACTATATATACTTAATTCAGAGCATTGGCAGCTCACTTTAAATGTTGGAAAATGCTTTATCATACACATACACACTTGTCAATGTTATCTAACTCTAAAAGACCTCTGCCTCACACGCAGATCTCCACGAAGACGTTAATACAGGAATTATTCTAACAACAAATCTAAAATTTGCGTTTATTTTCTTTTCAGACCTTGGGCTTCAGCCCTGCAGATAGGGACCATTTAGACAACTGGCTGGTGCACGGCTTCCAGCGAAACCTGCCCCCCCATTTTAATTTATTAGCGAATCATCAAACCCCCTTTGCAGCAGCGGTGCAAGTACACAAACACAGTAAGTTCACAAAAAGAAACATTAAAAAAAAATAACTAACGCGGTATCTTGAAGGTCACGAAGAATTCCCTACCTTACTCCACTTTGCTGCTAAGTTCGGTCTTGAGAAGCTGGCAATGCAGCTATTAGACTGCCCCGGTGCTGACGTAGCTTATGAAATCAGAAATCTGTATGATATGACTCCCCTGGAGATAGCAGAAGCAAACGGGCACACAGAACTGGCAACGATGCTCAGAGGATATATCGTAAGTTTACTTTTAATACAAAGGAACACATTTTTACACAAATCCGTTTTAGAACATGACAGAATTCACCAGCATGTACGCAAAATTGAAGGAGATCAGCTCCAGTCCAAAGTCAGCTGAAGTTGGTAAGAGAATTCGAGGTCTACAATAATTTTCAAATTTTTCACATCATAATATTTTCAGATGAAGAGGGTTACATGACACCAAAAAACTTTCAGGAATTCTATAAAGTGTGCCCCGCGCCCAGGCCAGTGATGACAGAAGCCCTGATAGAAACCCCAACAAGTGAATGTACCTCGCCCTTGGGGGGCTACATGGCAATGAACACCCCAGGTAATATTCCTTCTGTAATTTTACTGCAATGCGTTTGTGGAAAATCTAGGGAAAAACAACTTGGAACATAACACAGTGTAAAATTTATATAATTCTGAGGTTTATTTAATTTTTATATGCTTAATATAAAATTTCAGTATCTCTACCGAAAGAAGAAACCACAGAAGCCTCAAAGCACTGCCCTTTTGAGCCCTGCGACGAGACCCCGGGCCCGGAGAATTTAGAACCAGTGCCAAAAAATCACAAGCAAAAAAAGAAATCTGCTATCGTAGAGGATAAAGTACAAAAGGAGCTAGTGGAGATTATAACCGACTTCAAGAACAACGTCCACTCAATCACCCAAGTGGAAAAGCTAGTGGATGAATGGAAGAACCGCAACGATGTACAAAAATCCTTCAAGGAAAAGCAGGAGCAACTGCTGGAGATGAGGACGCGATACGAGCAAATTCAGACTGACCTGAAGACTGCTATGAAGAAACCAACGCCTTTCGAGAGGATAAAGAAGTTGTTTTCTAAAAACAGGCATGGTAAAAACGACATGTCGACTTCGATTCTGAACGCAGGCGGGCCTACCATAACTATTGTTCAATCGCAGAGGCCGATCAGCAGTTTGAGCACCTCCAGCTCTGGATCCTCCGGAAGGATGAGCACTATTAGTGGATGTAGTCTGGGTGACAGCGGGACGCATTCTGATAACGAGGAGCGCAAGGTACTTTTAACTATATTCTCTATTTCAAATTATAAATTCGATTTGTTACCGAGTTCGTATTGATACAATGTTCATATTTGCCCTCTTTACAGATGATGCTGAGCAGCCATTGCGAGGACGATTTTAGGAATGAATTGAACAAGGCGATAATGGAGCTGAACTACACACCAGTGCCGGCTCCGAAACCTGTCAAAATCTTCCCCACCCGTCATACGTTTGAAACAATTGAAGTAAGTATTATGACGGAAACTAGTGATTTTATAACAATGGGGCATATTCGCCATCTTGTAATGGAATAAATTTTGTTTAAATTAGGGTGAATTTTGACATAGTGTCACAGATTACATCTAGACCTAACAATGTGATACCTAACAGTGTCACTGTATGAAAAACAAATAGACATTTCATTTAAGTATTCCTATAAATAATTTGTAATTTCTTTTTCACAAGGAGAAGCCGGTAAGGCCCGATAATCTACCATTAAACGAAGAATACTACATCCAATTTCCCCCATGTGGATTGCCAATACCAGGTAAGCAAACATAAAATAATAATAAATCATAAATGGATATTAAAACATCTTTCATTTAAACTACACAAATATAAATTACTTTATAAAGAAGGATTCTTGATGGAAAAAACAAGATATCGATGTTTTCTGCATATAGAATATTGGCTTATACTTTGCGATCGAAGTGGGTAATAAAAGATTGCTTAAGCTAGCTCAGCTTAATTAAAAAAGAAAGATATAAAATTAGAAAGTTCGGTGAGTACCGAAGTTACTAATTACCCGTGGACGCCACTGACCGTTGCGTAACCAAGGCAGGTGGTTCCCAACTATACTGGGTATCGAACTCCTAGAACTTCCTGCAGTTTAGTGAAAGAAAAAGAAAAATGAAAAGGAAGCACAATATACTAATACCTAGGTTTATTTTCAGTTTCGCGCAAAAAAATTAAAATCCATGAAATTGTGAACATCAAATAGGGAACTAAATTGTCTGTATCTGTCTCTTTGTTCCGACTAATCTCCGAAACGGCTAGACCGATTTTGACGGTACCTTCACTGGCAGATAGCTGATGTTATAAGGAGTAACTTAGGCTACTTTTATTTTTTTTTTAAATCACAGTCTGTTCCGGCTAATCTCCGAAACGGCTGGACCGATTTTGGCCGGGACTTTAACTGGCAGATAGTTGATGTTATAAGGAGTAACTTAGGCTACTTCTATTTAAAAAAATCAGTCTGTGGCTAATCTCCGAAACGGTTGGACCGATTTTTACGGGACTTTCACTGACAGGTAGCTGATCTTATAAGGAGTAACTTAGGCTACTTATATTTTTAACAAATCACTGTCTCTGTTTGTTCCGCCTAATCTCCGAAACGGCTGGACCGATTTTGACGGGACTTTAACTGGCAGGTGGCTGATGTTATAAGGAGTAATTTAGGCTGCTTTTATTTTAGAAAAAGAACTATGGTTCCGCGGAAAAAAATTAAAATCCATGAAATTGTGAACATTCAAATAGGGAAGTAAATTGTCTGTATCTGTCTGTTTGTTCCGACTAATCTCCGAAACGGCTAGACCGATTTTGACGGTACTTAAACTGGCACATAGCTGATGTTATAAGGAGTAACTTAGGCTACTTTTATTTTTTTTAAAATCACTGTCTGTTTGTTCCGGCTAATCTCCGAAACGGCTGGACCGATTTTGGCCGGGACTTTAACTGGCAGATAGCTGATGTTATAAGGAGTAACTTAGGCTACTTATATTTTTAACAAATCACTGTCTCTGTTTGTTCCGCCTAATCTTCGAAACGGCTGGACCGATTTTGACGGGACTTTAACTGGCAGCTGGCTGATGTTATAAGGAGTAATTTAGGCTGCTTTTATTTTAGAAAAATAATTATGGTTCCACGCAAAAAAATTAAAATCCATGAAATTGTGAACATTCAAATAGGGAAGTAAATTGTCTGTATCTGTCTGTTTGTTCCGACTAATCTCCGAAACGGCTAGACCGATTTTGACGGTACTTAAACTGGCAGGTAGCTGATGTTATAAGTAGTAACTTAGGCTACTTCTATTTTTTTTAAATCACTCTGTTTGTTCCGGCTAATCTCCGAAACGGCTGGACCGATTTTTACGGGACTTTCACTGACAGGTAGCTGATGTTATAAGGAGTAACTTAGGCTACTTATATTTTCAATAAATCACTGTCTCTGTTTGTTCCGCCTAATCTCCGAAACGGCTGGTTCGATTTTGGCCGGGACTTTAACTGGCAGGTGGCTGATGTTATAAGGAGTAACTTAGGCTACTTATATTTTTAACAAATCACTGTCTCTGTTCCGCCTAATCTCCGAAACGGCTGGACCGATTTTGACGGGACTTTAACTGGCAGGTGGCTGATGTTATAAGGAGTAATTAGGCTGCTTTTATTTTAGAAAAAGAATTATGGTTCCGCGCAAAAAAATTAAAATCCATGAAATTGTGAACATTTAAATAGGGAAGTAAATTGTCTGTATCTGTCTGTTTGTTCCGACTAATCTCCGAAACGGCTAGACCGATTTTGACGGTACTTAAACTGGCAGATAGCTGATGTTATAAGTAGTAACTTAGGCTACTTCTATTTTTTTAAATCACTCTGTTTGTTCCGGTAATCTCCGAAACGGCTGGAACAATTTGGCACGGGACTTTCACTGGCAGATAGCTGATGTTATAAGGAGTAACTTAGGCTACTTTCATTTTAAAAAAAATGGTCTGTCTCTCTGTCGGTTTGTTCCGGCTAATCTCCGAAACGGCTGTACCGATTTTGTCGGGGCTTTAACTGGCATATAGACAGCTGATGTTATAAGGAGTAACTTAGGCTACTTTTATTTTTAAAAAAATGTCTGTCTATTTGTCTGTTTGTTCCGGCTAATCTCCGAAATCTCTTTCACTGGCAGATAGCGGATGTTATAAGGAGTAACTTGGGCTACTTTTATTTTAGAAAAAGAATTAGGGTTCCCCGCAAAAAAAATAAAATCCGTAAAATTGTGAATATGGAAATAGAGAGGTATACCCCACGACTTAATATCACAGTATGCCTGTCTGTCGCACAGGCTCAGAAAGCGTGCTAAATGCGTGCTGACAAAGTCGCGGATAACAGCCAGCTAGTGCAAATATAAGCTTATTTCATCTTTAATAATTTCTAGTCAGCAAAATCATGATTTTTTTTTTATTTTGCGACAAACGTACTATATTCTATATAGTAACAAAATTTTAAATCATTAGATGACCTGTTCGATATAAATATAAAGATCTATAAAAAAATAATAATTTTTTATATTTACTTAAAGCTATTATAATTAATATAAACCTTATTGACACTGACGTGGTTTTCCAAAAACAACAAAACACTGAACACTATACTAGACGCGCGTTTCACCCACCTAGTTGGCATCATCGGGAGATGATTAAAACTGTCACTCAGTTCTAATAACTGAGTTTTAATCATTGAATGGTTGGTTGGAGAAACGCGCGTCGAGTATAGTGTTCAGTGTTTTGGTGTTTGCGGAAAACCACGCCAGTGCCAGTTTCACATCAAACATTCCAACCCTCAGGATAAACCTTATTAATGTAGTCGTGTTATTGTCTCATGTATTTTTTTAATTAACTAGTACAGTACAACTTCGGTAAATCGCACACGCGTTAATTGGGACACTGCAGCTATCCGGATATATACTACGCTCGTACACATATACAGACTCTGACCAATTGCAGAAGACTACGTCATTCCAAATGAACGCGCGCAATCATGTGTGGAATATTGGACTTGACAAACCAAACAACAAACAACTGATGTCCAGCATGCGGTGAGAGCAAACTACTTACTAGTAAAGAGTGAAATTTAGAATGCTTACACTTCTGTGTGTTCTGTTCCATTTAAAAAACCACAAGCAATAATAATATGTACGCCATGTGTATTTTATCACAGATACATATATAAAAAATATAGATATAGTCAATTCAATGGGACACTTGGGACACTCAAGACAGGTGTCTGAAATATTTAAAAACTTTAACTGTCCGGATTATCGAAGTTTTACTGTATTTATAAAGCACCTATATGAACTATGTTTCTGAAACTAATAAAATATTTTTCTATATTTATTTTGGAGTAAAAAAGGGAAATAATACTCTATGTATAATACTCTAAAAATACAATGACTAATATCAAATTTAAAAAATAACTAGATTACTATTAATTACCAATCTTCTTATGCAGCTTTGTGCTATGAAAAAATCAATGCTGATCTGCTTTTTTTTATTTTCTAGGCTTCGAGGAGGTAGAGAAAAAGGAGTTGGGACCCAACAATGAATATATGAATGTGACCGCTAGTGCCAGCCCCTTAGAAACCCACGAGTATATGAACTTCAAAGTTCCGACACCAAGATAACTCATTGTCTACAATTTCATTATTGATGTCTAGTATTAACTGATATTTAATTATTTATTTGTTACTGTGTTATAACTGCAATATGTTTTTTGTATTTTATATTTTATGTAATTTTATATTTTGTACATTTTATAATACAACTACATCACAATTTTAATTCGGTGTTTCATTTATTTTCCAAGTCAAGAACGAATATTACCATAAATGAATTTAGGCAATTAGGGCAATAAAAATGAGTCTAAAAGAACGAACTTTCAAAAAATTGGTACAAACAAGATATTTGGAGCCATGGCACCACCTTATTTATTCGTAAAAATACATAAATATTAACTGTATCCTTCATTTAAACATATTTTCTATCTAGTGCATTTCTCCCCATTCTTCAAGAGTTTATAGAAAGTCTGGCAAGAGCCCACTGCCCCGTCGACCCGACGCACGCTCTAAAAATAGGTACGTAAAAATTGGAAAACGGTTAGCCGTGGGTTTATTGTTTAATCTGCGCACGCAAGTTCGATGTGCTATTTATGGACTGGCACAGATGAACTGAAATAGATGTTCCAGAATCGTGTGTGAGCGACAGAGATAAACGGAGTCCATACAATTTTACACGGGATAAATTGTAAAAGGAAAGAATATTGCGTGCCGGGCTCAGTTTCTTGACTCAGTCGGTTTTTGTTGAATCGCGCTTCACTGTTATGTCAGACATCACGTGTAGTGTTTTTCTAGGACAATTTTTATTTTTGAATGAACAGATTTGTTTTGTTGTAGTTAACTTTTATTGGATATTGGATTAGTGTGTCTGTGTGTGATAAATAGTAAACTTATATTCGTGTTTAGTCTTTAGTAGGTATTTAATAAATTAATCATGAATAAGATCGGCGATTTAAAAACTTTTAGTAACTTTTCACTGGAAGAAAAACTTAAAAGTTAAAGAGTTAGTTAGGTCGACCAAATATATATATATATATATATATATATATATATATATATATATATATATATATATATATATATATATATATATATATATATATATATATATATATATATATATATATATATATATATATATATATATATATATATATATATATATATATATATATATATATATATATATATATATATATATATATATATATATATATATATATATATATATATATATATATATATATATATATATATATATATATATATATATATATATACCGAAACGGGGAAACCGAGATCCATTTACTTCAGCTACAATTCCAGATCCACATCTATTAATAGAGATGATTAAAATATGCACCACGGGCAAACTGGGGTTTAATGATAAAATGGTAATAGATTTTTTTCTAAAAGTGACGAATTTTATGTTTGATATAAAATCGAACATTATAAGGTCCTTCCAAAAAATAAGAATATGAGATCCCTTTTAATATACACACAATATATATATATATATATATATATATATATATATATATATATATATATATATATATATATATATATATATATATATATATATATGGGTAGTACTATGGAAAACGTCATGCAATGTTGCCTACTTTACGGATCTCACATTGTTTGTGTGTATAAACAGATATATTTGAATTAACTATGAGTATTTACGAAATTGTTTTTTCAAATAAAAATATTAAGAAGAGTTGTTATATGTGTTTCATCACATTGTGTGATGAAAATCTAAAATAATACCAACTTTTAATACAAAAACTAGGATTCAATAAAATATATCAGTGTTCTTTGTTGACAAATGACAAAATATTGATGACAAAAATATTACCGTGTTGTCAAAATGTGATTATAATTAATATAAGAATGATAACATTAAAATACAAACTTTTTTAATCCAGTGTTATAATAATAGTTTAGAAAATACATTTTACACTTGCATGTCAACATTGTCAACAGAATTGTGCATGGGCTTATTGTTGGCGCCGTAAGTTCTTTCAATGCGGCAATACCCGA
Source organism: Tetropium fuscum (assembly GCA_964058915.1). Classification (NCBI taxonomy): domain Eukaryota; kingdom Metazoa; phylum Arthropoda; class Insecta; order Coleoptera; family Cerambycidae; genus Tetropium; species Tetropium fuscum. The sequence goes on from CAXKVY010002105.1 coordinate 10,717, forward strand.
GAAACAATCATATAATGAATTGCGGCCGCGAAAGCCATCACCAACGAATGTATATCTGTATTAATAAGAATAGAGGTAGGTACGAAGGTACGTAGTTTTTATATTTATTGAATGCTGAATGGTTAATTTCATGAATACCTACAGATAAAATATATGTACGGAACACATACATATAAAATATACTAGGTGTGCAGTTCATTTTAAATCACGACATAATTTTGAGTTTTAAAACAAGCAGGCATTTTTATAAGGAATTCCTTATTCAAAAATTCTAAAATTATGGAATTTGTACTGTACCTATAAATCGTCTTCAGTAAAATGTGTGTAAAAATACAAGCTAGATGCATATACTCAAATATAAGGTTTTGTTCTACTTCTTTTTTTCTAGTCAATTACTACGTTAATTATCTTTTGCCAGTCCTCTGTTATTAATAAGAAACCTATTAGCCACATTTCAAATGCAAGACAAGACTTACATTTTTCCTCACAGGTTATTTGAATTTGTCTTGGAAATGGAATAAAGGAGAAACGGGATAAATCGTGTACTCACTAAAGATATACATATTTTATTTGGTTTCCAAAAACATTACTAAAATAAGGAATGAACAGTTTTTCGCCAAATTACTTACTTAAGCACATAAAGCAGTAGGTTTGACCAAATTCACTAACTGCCACAACTAAGCAGTCTTACTTTTTTCACATAATAGGTCATTTCAGTACTTCTCGATCATATAATTATCCGTACACTTCATAGAATGTCTTTTATCTAACGTAAATGATGTAAATTCACATATTTTCCCTTAATAGTCTAAGATCCGAATTAAGGAAGACCTTCACCCATCCGTTTAATGGATGAAAAGTATTTTACATTAATTTTAACATGTAACAATATATATCGCTACTCGTCTATATTGCTATCCTTCTCAATTGCACAAACAAATAGTATGCACACTTTCTTTTTAAAAATATTTTTAAGTTTTAAAAAAATGTTTAAAATTTTTTTTGTACATTTTAATTAATCATAGTCTTGCCAGGATTATTTTAGCCAGCCCACTCTCAATGTATTTTATAACATTAAAATCAATATAAAATACTTTTCGTCCATTAAACGGATGGGTGAAGGTCGTCCTTAATTTGTATCCTCTATTATAGGTAAAATAATATCACATGTGGACGATAAAATCTTCAGATGAGAGCATGATTTTAAGAACCAGGTCAAACCGATAATAAATGAATTCCTGATTGGTCACAATAACACTGTCATGTGTCAAAATCATCCAAGTTATGATATTTTACTATACCTCATACAAATCACAAATGCTCATTTTAAAAAAAATTGATTAAAACCGAATATGTTAAAACTTACCCGCTCAGATATACCTCAATTATACCCACACCGTGTTTTCCACATCGCTGATACAAATGTATTGTTGTTTACAAGTGGAAATGCGTTTCCACATCGCTCATACAAATGTATTGTTGTTTACAGACGGAAATACTTTAGGACAGGATCAGAATATTTATTTTTTTAAAGACTAGGTAAGTATACCATAGGTATACCATAAGGTAAGTATACCATAAACTTTTGTTATCCCTTAGTAGGTATACATTTAGTGCTACAGAAATAAAAATTGTACTTACGAATAATAATCACAAGAAACAAAATTAATCTTGTCCAGTGACGATGAAAACGGGAGAACAGTACGAGGATTCAGAGGATTCACAATCAAAAAATTACGAAAACATACTTTTTCCTTTACCAGCCAAACACACGTTCTCTTGCTATAATAATTTACTTAATTTGTTACCTCTTAATTAACACTATGCACTCAGTTTCGATCCTAAGGATCTACTCATTTTGTCCTGCCGTTTCTGGTGCTGCTCCCAAGCTCTCCTCTCTCGTTCCTGCCGCTTTTTCTCCCTTAAAGCTTTTTGGGCATCGGAATCCAAAGTCTCCCCATCCCATCCTGAAACTTCGTCCCATTCTCTAAGCTCTGCGGTAGGCTGCAAAAGTAAAGTGCGGTTATAAAACTGAAACTACTTTAATTAAGGACTTACCACAGCACTAATGGAGTCTTCCACTAGGTTCAGTCGGTTCATACTTCTACTATTATCATTGTTGTCTGTATTAATCAGTACTTTAGTTTGTTTAGTTATTTTCGGAGTCATATCCTCGAAAAAGTTTAGGCGTTCCTCAGATTCTGGCGACTCTTGCTCTTGTCTAGCGATTTGCGACTGTTTCCGATACAACTCTATGTGATCCTGTACTGTTCTGGGTTTACTGTTCATGTTAGTATCTTCCCAATCACCCCAGTTATGGAATTCATTTTTGTTTTCTTCGTTATTTGACACAACATGCGTTAAGGGAACTGAATCACAACTGCTGCGCCTTCTTCTGCGGAAACAACACAGTGCGCGTCTAAATAGGTTCAAAAATATTAAAATACATGACTTTATTTTATTTAAAAGCACAGTGACGACTATCATGTTGAATTGACTGATTTTGGCTATCGTTTAGACTCCATTCATTTCATAACTTAGTTTTTGTTAATTATGTACGCTTCATGTGATTATGCTTACATTCGTTGATAAACAAATAAATATGATTAGATTAATTAAACAGGTTAAAATAAGATGTCAACAATTGACATTGACATTTTGCATCACAAATGACGAAATGACACAAATCACGTTCTGTGCTGTGTTTTGGTTTTGCCCATACGTTTTGCCACAGAAATTTAAAATCTGTTCTCGGGAGCGCATGCGCGAACTTAGCAGGACCATGGACATTCACCGCTGGGTGGCTCTAGCTGGTTAACTGGCATTTTCCATTTCTCAGCAATCTGCCATTGTTTGACTGTTTTGTTTGGCGTTTGGTTATAGTTTGATACAGAAAATATTCAATATAGAATTTAAATAAATAGTGAAGTTACCGCCGCAAAACTGAACAAGAGATGGCGCACATCTCTTATTGAGTAACCCCAAGGTCCAACCAAGCAAGGCCACTCAAATTTCATGTGACGACATCAATGAAGCCGACCACTTTGTCACTATTTTGTGATAGGTATACGCACAGTAGCCCTATAGGTATGCCGACGCGCATATGGCCAGACGTCACTGCGAAGAACGCCCATATAAATTGCATCGACCTGCGCCGACTTGACCAGTATTCGCTTCTAACGTAACCTGTCCCCCATTCTCAATACGGGTTCAAGACAAGCGATGTGACCTCTGGCGGACCAATGTGAAAATAATCTCTAGTACATTATATTATAATGATTTATTTTAATGTATTTTAACAATTTCTTCACTACTAAAAAAGTATCGACAATAGAGAATAATGCTGATATATATTTTCTACGGTACAGAACACGGTATATTTATAAGCAATGACTACATCCCGTAATGCCTATATCACTTCTCACTTTATCTGAAGTCATTGCTTATAGTGATTGTTTACAATACGTTAATATTTTTAAAAAACTTTATATATATAATCTAATTATTAAGTTCCAGATTTGATTATTAGTCTATTTTCTCCAAGGTTGCAGAATGTTGATGGACTAAGTAATTACTGTAGAAATGTGGTGGGTGCTAATTTGCTACTTTGTATTGCATCGGCGACACCACAAAGTCACCCAACGATTATAGACTAACAGGATTGCTTAATGCTTATCGGCCACGTGTTGTTAGACAAGATCTGACGTCAGCGGTTAAGTTCGGCCGGCATCCTTTTGCGCCACCGGTCGATTCCAAATTGATGCTTGGGCAGATAACACTTCTCTAGGCACGATGTTAATGTACAAATGACGCACTACACAAACGCCGGGAAATACACCGGTGGGGCAATGAACCTACGCCGTACGTATCCACTGACGTCAAAAGCGTGATGGGGGCCTACGAGATTTGTCTAACGTTGCGCTTATGGGAATAAGCCATCCTGTTTAGTGTATAATCATTGAAAGTCACCGGCTACATACGCCCTCGCTTTCTGACAAACCTGACTACGCTGATATTAGAAACAGAGTATCCGATTTACTGGCGACTTTGTGGTGTCGCAGATTATAAGTACCTATCCTAAACATTCCAATAATCGTCGTAATCAGTGTTTATACAACAGTTAACCTTATTTAAGTAATGATTTATTTTCTGCTATGTATCCGCCTAAAATTCAAGACACGTCCACAGATAAGAGCCTTATTCATTGTGTAATTTAGGAGTCTTATTCATTGCATATTTTCAGAAGTAAACATGTTGAATTCACTGTGCCAGGGCAATGATTGCAGTGGTGCCAGTGGCGGTGCGTTGTGAAGCAACTGCGAAGGCCGAGTCTCACTGTAAATTTGGGCTCACTCTGTATATTTTAATACCTACCTACTGTTCTACTATTAACCTTAATAAAGAGTTATAAATAAATAATTTCAATATATAATATATAATTTTACACCATCTAAACTGTTCCCGTTTTTGTATCACACAACAAATATTCCATGTATATAATAACTTTAATAAACCTAGTATATTCACAGATATACCGCAGAATATTCCATTTGCTACTACTATAGGCCCCCTGATTAAGCCCTTGCTAAAATTAACCAACAGAATGCTATGCGCTATACGATCCCGATAAAATGAAAATGGTTGTTGGAGGCGTATTGTTTTCATGTGTTTTGTAGTTTTTACTGTTTTCCTCACATGTAGTTTGGAAATGACGTCAAATAAACGGCAGTTGATTACGTCATTGGCCTGTTACGTTTCCTCGTCATTTTGACGTCTCTTTTGTAGTTCTTTTCACGTATTTATGTCCTAAAAACTGACGCAATAAATACGTCATAATGACGACAGGTGCTGACTGGCACCTACATAATTTTGATGCCTTAAATATATAGTACCAATCGCGTCACTTCCATTTAAACTGTGGTGTGCTATATGGTCTCTTCCCTCTGACCGACATAGTCGGCGCGAAATAATTTGAAAGTTAAAGTTATATTAAGGAATATCAGGTACTTACCGCTATTATTTTTATTATTAATTATACTTGGTAATACTTCTTTTTTTATAAATAATAATCATATAAGTACCTATTAGATATCATTAATGCATTAGCTTGAAAAAAAGTCATTATAAATTGTAAAACCAAGGGTGAAGGCCGCTTTATTTGCTTTAATCCACGAGCCGCCACTGACCTTTTATACATGTACGTATTTACGTATAGGCATCATATATAATTCAAGCTTGCCATTTCACGGTCAATATAGAAATTTGAGCACACCGATTACATTTACATAATTGTGCAACACATGCATCACGAACTTTATCTTTGTAATTTTGTAATACAATATATATATATATATATATATATATATATATATATATATATATATATATATATATATATATATATATATATATATATATATATATATATATATATATATATATATATATATATATATATATATATATATATATATATATATATATATATATATATATATATATATATATATATATATATATATATATATATATATATATATATATATATATATATATTATATATACACACACACACATATATACATATATATATATATATATATATATATATATATATATATATATATATATATATATATATATATATATATATATATATATATATATATATATATATATATATATATATATATATATATATATATATATATATATATATATTTATATATATACACACACACACATATATACATATATATATATATATATATATATATATATATATATATATATATATATATATATATATATATATATATATATATATATATATATATATATATATATATATATATATATATATATATATATATGTAACTAACTAACACTAACTGTAACATATGTTACAGTTAGTGTTTACTACTTGGCTGGATTATAGCTTACCTTTTCGTCTATATAGATAATTCTATAGAGGCTAACACTTTAATGAACTTATTATTGCCATATAAAAATCGTCTGGCCTGGGGGGACACCGCAATTAAACAAGTATACTTACGACCTAAGTAACTAGGTATATTAACTTGTTTTTAACCTACCTACCTACCTACTTTTAATTCAGTTTAAGTTTGCTCTCGCTTTGACTCGCGTGTATTTTATTGCTGTGGGCTTGCAAAATGGGTGAGTTGCGTACGATTGTTTCAATTTAACATTAACATATTATTCAGTTACCTACATATAAATTGATTATAATTTTCAGTTAAGAAACTTATCTTCTTCTGCGTAGTAGTGGTCACCATATATTACGTATCTGGAATAGACTGTAAGTATGCTAACCACCTATTTATAACCCTTGCTGCTAAAAGCCATACTAACTGACATTGGCCATATTATTTAAAATGTGTTCTTATAATTTAATTAATTGTGCTTTATGTTTAGTTTTAAACGTACTTACACGTTATAATTTTAACAAAGCAATTGTTTTTTTTTCCTAAGAGATATGTGTATGTCTTTTAGACATATCATATAATTATATCAAATAATCCATTATTATAAAAATCGATAAATCAAGAACTTGTATTGTACTATTACGTTATAGTTTTACACCTACTTATAAACCGAGCGGCCGCATTTTGACCGATATACCTATACATATTATGTATCCTATATATACACGTAGGTAAAATATATTGCCCGCCACTGATTCAAACGTGCATTCATGTTTTTTATGTCTAAAACAAAGCAATTAATAGGTCCCTTCCAAAAGTAGATATACAACAATTCAGATTTATATGTTTTATGTTTTATTGTTTTATGTATACCTACGAAATGTTTTACATAAAATACATTTTATCTACTATCCTATATATTTGCGCATGACATACCATAAGAAATAAAGGCACCGTAAAAGAAATAAACTCATAATCATCAACCAGGCCCGCAACAACAATAAATACCTATACCTACTCATAGGATTTACACCTATATCTTTTAAATTTTTTTTAGTGAATTGTCCCTTGTCAAGCAAAATGACCTCATGCAGTCCAAAATGCAAAGACGACAGCGAATGTTTCGGCCGTAAATGTTGTTCAAACATTTGCAACACAAAGTCATGTGTTCCTGCTAATCAAAAATTGGACGCCAGCGACGGATACAAGAACCAAAACTCCAGTGAGTATATATATACAATACTTTTGATTAGGTATATGGCTACTTATAATATATACAGGGTTATTCATTATATAAAGGCCACTCCCTTATTATCGTTATTATTAAAAATAGAAAAAAAAGTGTCGGATGAAAGTTGTAGGACTGTATAGTTTATAACAGACATATATGAGAATGAAAAATGCCACATCGTCAAAGAGAAACCCGATGTCTTTGATGAGAGCCGACTTTGATCTCGTCCAAGCGTAGCCGCATCCTTTGACGATGCGGCATTTTTTCATTCTCATATATGTCTGTTACAGATAATAACTGCATCTCTTTTAAATGGAATACTTTTCTTTTAAATGGAATACCCTGTGTATTATTGAATTTTTGAACTATTCTATTTTTTCTGAATTCAAGAATATGACATTATTACGAAAGTTAAAAAAAATCATTTATTTCAAACAACAACAAATACAAATAATAAATTCTAAAAAATGTACGATATTGCCACCATTATTTTGAATACGTCATATTACGCCAATACGTCGATTTTTGTTTTTAGAAACTGCAACCGGAAGTTACTGCGGCAATGTAAAATGCAACTCGTATGAAACTTGTGAACTGGATCGGTCAACCAAAAGGCAAAGATGTGTCCGTCACTGATTTATTATATAATAGGTATAGTCACTTTTATTATCGCTGTGGCGCCAGCAGCCCATAAATCCGAGATTTTGAGGCAAATCGTATTTGTCAACAACTGTCATATTTAACAGTTGTCTCAAAATGGTGCCAACCAATAAAAATGCGGCATCGTGTTGTTACCACCGTGATAAAAAAAAGTCACTGTGATAGGCTGTTTTATTTTGATATCCTAGTTTTAGTAAATATTTCCAGCTTCTTTCTGTTATCATATTATACAGCTTTTGTATTGTTAACTGCTATTTTATTTTATATATATACAAATAAATTTTATATTTAAACAAATTCTACAAAGTTGTCTTGAATTGGATCTGCACCCATTTTTGTTTAAAAATATTAAATTCTTAAACAGGTACAGATTGAAGAGCATGGCGAACCAGATAGCCAAGGAACTGTAATGGTAAAAAGTCCGAGATGCCGTATGGACGGACGTCTGTCGACTTGATATATGGTGCGACATGTCCCTGTGAACTACTCGGTATCCTCAGTTTAGCTTTTGGTGGAACGGAAATGTGAAACTTGTCTGTCGGCTAAAAAATTACATTCTAGGACTCCATTCTAGAAATCCAGTGTTATTTTTTTTTCCTTCGGTTCACGAGGTCTAAAATGATGGGCAAATATTTACCCGAATTTTTCTACAAATTTTTCTTTCCGAGATGTGAAGGCCTTCAAAACCTTTTTCAACCTGTTTTCCCAGATGGAAAAAATACCAAAATCCAATCGACAGACCAAACTATTCACCAGATTTTTTTTTGGGCGACTGATAATTGGGAAAATTCCAAAATTTTATGTTTTACCACCAAATTTTCGGATTCATTGGGGAAAATTTCTGTCAACCATTTTTCCTGCTAATTGGCTCCATAAACCGTGGTGAAAAACAATCGACAGACAATTTCATCCCTTACACAATTTTTGACCTCCCTTCAAAAATTTCCAAAACGTGTCAATTTATAAAAAAGCGGAAGAATATGTCTATTTATCTACAGTGCTATCCTTTGTTCTGGTGCAATTTCCATTAATATGTTGACCGGCAACCAGGAAAATCATAAAAAAATATGCACCACCAACCGCCAGATGATCCGTTGTGCTCTAATTACCTTCCGAAACTTGACCTTATGCGAATAGAAACCCCACATTGTTTGGACTAGTAAAATTTAGTAATTTTATAGTTAGCACCGAGAAATATAAACATGAAAGGAGTGCTTAATCTTCATAAGCCAATGTACGCAAATTGAAAGAAGAGAGAAGAAGTAAAACTGCGTCTGAGTAGCGTCTGTGGAATAAAAATGGCTGCCGGTCATGGACAGAGATTATGACGCCTCTCCGTTTAGTTGTGTCAATCAGTTAGTTTGGTGCTTTGGCTTTGTCGATCGTTTATTAATTTAATCAATTCAATTAATTATCAAATCAATTAATTTAAATTAAACTAAATTAAATTTTAAATAAAGATGACATTTATTTGATTCACTATGCGCCCGCATTGTTGCTCTTACTCAATTTGGGACGCTCTATATATACTTTACTTGGGCCACCAGAAATATCAATGACGTCAGACTGACGTGTTAGATTTGATTGGCTAGATCCGATTAACCACTACTTTCGGGTTTACAGTTGCGAGCGCACCAAAAAACGTAAAGGTGGGTACGCATATGAGCACGAACGCGAATGAGGCAACCCGAGGACGCATGAGCATACGTATGTGTACGTCTGAACGAGGCGTGCTAATTTGTTTGAATCCACATGCATTCGGCCTCGACCCGACCCGTTTCTTGACGGTACATCAAAGCGAGGCCGTACCCGGTGCGTGCACAGTCTGGACGGAAACAAAAAATTCACGGCGAGGCGGTCTATTCTGTAGCAGTGCACGGAAAAGATTGCATGTGTAATTTTATTGTATCCGGGTAATATGTGTATCCGGGTAAAATTTTTGAAAAACCCGCTCGTGCGCTCGTGCTCATATGCGTACCCACCTTAAAACGTTGAAAGAACTAGTCAATATTTGCTATGCCGTGAGACACTCGTGACACAGCTCGTGGTTTTAAAATATAGGTTGAACTGTTGAACTTCTCTTTGTAGATATTCTGTGATTGCCGTCGACATATTTTAATATTAGAACTCGGTGGTAGTTGCTACTCTCTATGAGTTATTAAAGATCTTTGATTTTGATACTGTATCCAAGAAGACTTATTTTACGCGAGCTCGGTCTCCATGTTCTAGTCTTCTTGACTATATCTTATATCCTGTGATATCGTCATAAATATCTCTGTGACCGGGACTACCGGGACCGACTGTTAAAAATATAACCACAGAACATCCTATTGATCTATGAATATAACCTTAATCACCTTTCTACCTATGATTTTATAATGTCTAGTCTGTTTAAAATTACCAATTCCACGTTAATATTCAAAAGAAATGTTGGAAAATGTAGGTACAATTGGTATGGGGAAGGTGTGCAATATCCAGGATTCAAGTATTACCCAAGGTATATAAACTATGTCTATTAATTGCTAGTTATTTTAAACAATTCAAGCCTGAAGCAATATAATAATACATTTTTAGACACCCCGACACTAAAGATCCCCCATATGAGCCATCAAAGTTATTCAGAGTTGAACGGATCAAGCCCTTAAAAGGTGTACCTTATTTTCAAAAAAACATATTAGCCGAATTTAAGTTAGATGGGAAGGTATAATTTATTTATTTTTCAAGATAGCCATTTAATTCATACATTTTCCAGCTGCATTCATGTACTGTAATAAAGAATATTCCTGAAAATAATCACCGGCTATGGAAGATTAAACATCTGGTAAAAATTGTACCGATAACATTTCCTGATGGATTTCCCAGTGAAAACGATACCACTTACTTACAAGAGAATGGTGAGTTGAAAATTATTAAGAACATAGGACCAATACAGCAAAAATTGCAGTTAACGGAAGCATTTCAACAAGACGTAAGAAAATTGGATGGAGATACTTTAAGAAGAAACTCAAGATTAAAATGGTTAAGTGCTTGGGAATAATGTGTTTAAAAATAGAATTAATATAATAAAGAAACTTAAAAACTTCCCTATACCCTTATTTATTTATTTAGAATACCTCATTGCAATAGAATTCTCAATATTTTCTGGGTGGTGCCATCTAGTGTTATTATTTCGATCCGTGAATTATCGGTTAATTTTGACCGATAACACGTTTTTGTTCTAATATGCATTATATTTTAAGTAGAATTTAAGCAAATACACCACAATAGTAAATAATTTTAAGCTATTTATAATTAGATTATGCCGGCTGCCATAATGGAATGTGCGGATTTTAGTGAATTTCAGGTAAAAATGTGCTTCCTTATTTTCTAACCTCATTGTTTCCTTAAAATTTTTTTGAAAACATCATTTCTATGTTATTACTATCGTGACTTTAAAACTAGTTTAAAAATGATGATTTATTTTAGGATGCCTTGAAGAATATGCGAAAGACTGATGATATTATAATTAATACAATTAATAGCTTGGTACCGACAGATTCTTTTCACGCAGATGAAGTTGGTGCTTGTAAGAATCTTCATCAGAATTTAGAGGATGGTAATATAAAAAGAGAAAAGTATATAAAAAACTGCATCTCAGTTACAACTGATAGAGTGAAAAGACTTAAGGAGCAACGTGGATCAAATTCGGATGATCTACAATTAAAAAAACAGTTACGATCCGAGCAGACAAAGGTAAGTAATTATTCATTATTAATTTCTAAATAATTTTACTTCACAATTACTAAATACAAATAAAAGTGTTTTATGGATTGGGTTGTTTTTTTTAAGAACTATGTTTGATTGTAATACTTTTTCAGTTACGAATGTTGCAAGTGGAACTAACAGTTGAAGACTTAGTCAAACAAAGGACTGCTAAAGTTTTTAATGAGAGGTGTAGGAAGTTCTATAAACCTTTATGATGGATTTTTATATGGTGCTATTAGTAATGAATGTGTAGTGTTCTTTTGATTGACTTTTATATACCTATTATGTTTAATTCGATTAAAAATAGTTAATTATATACCTTATAGAGTACTTTGTTTCTTTTGAATTTATGAAAAGTTTATGCTTTTAAGTAAGTTTTAATGCTGGGACAATGTGGGAAATTTGAATCAAATTGTGGTTTCAGAATATTATATTTTGTATTGTCAGTATTATGTTTTGTTCACTTCTAGATAAATGTAGAAGGGATTAGGGTACCTTAAAAGAATTTGCCATTTCATTCCTGTTGGCATATGTGACTACTCTACAATGAAAAGGTATTTATTATATAGGTACATCAATATTTATGTGCCATAGAATCTAAAGCATCGTACTAGTTTTACTTGTATAAAATCTCATTATTAAAAAATAAAAAAAATAATTTTCGCAACAATAGTCTTAAATCATGAAGAATGAAAACTAGACTACATGGTACTAAACGCTTATGGTATGGTTCTTGGGCAGTGTTCCCAACTTTAAGTATTTATACCTATTTAGCGTGATTTTATTTTAGCGCTACCCTTACCTCTTCTCTTTTAGTAGCCAGCCACTAAATTTTAGCATGGAAAAACTATACATCGCTCAGTATATATGCGCCAACACTTCAGAAATTATGACTAGTTTTAGGAAATTCTCCAGATTATCTTTTATTTCCTTATTATTGTGATTATTGTTGCTTTTTTCCAAGAATCTCGCCATTTAATTTAAATTTCCTGCAAATTTAAATCTTGGGAAATTTCAAAAGGCGTACGGGACTTTTTACAAATTTGGT
>CAXKVY010002106.1:0-13939 GCA_964058915.1 Tetropium fuscum
ATGCTGGGCGGGCGTTGGTGGCACTTGGATGGGTGACCTAGGCAGTCTTGGGCCCAGACTGTGGCGTCTACCCGAGACCTGTGAACACTCAACACATCTGCTGCGGACGCGTCGTCCCAGATAAATGGTAATGAGGACCAGAGTTATCTCGGTAACTCAGAACCATACTATCATACATACAAATTGTAGATACTTTTCCACCAGGCCACCCGTAATAAATAGGATGGTTTGAAGAAAAGTACTCAAGTAAAAAGGAGGAATGCACAAAGGGCCTAATGAGGCCTAAGTGCTGTGGTGGAATGGGAGTGTAACACTACCTTCCACTACACTCCGACCCACATACATATATACATTAACATGTATCACAACCGCACAATACTCTGTTCGTCCCCAACTAATAGTCACTAGTTCAGCTTAAAAGGCTTTACCCTCTTCAGTTTTCTTGTAATATTGATGTTATCGAGAAGCTGAATAATATGGATGGCCTCGACGTTCCCATGTTGGTTGAGTCGTTGTTCATGATTCCTTGCATATTTGGTCTGATCGACAGTATCCATCTGAAGATCGCGATGGAGGTCGCGGTTTCTAACATACCAAGGAGCATTCACAATGCTCTTCAGAACTTTGTTCTGGAACATTAGGATTATTAGGATATTACTCTTGCTGGCACAATCCCAGAGCTGTATGCCATAATAGTTTGTTTATACAGTAGTGTTTTGTTGTATGTTGATCGGCTGGAGTGTCTACCAAGTAGCCAGTACATTTTCTTGGATCTTATATCCACCTCTTCCCTTTTCCTCGTTACATGGACTTTCCAGCGAAGATTTGAATCTAATGTGATACCCAGATATTTTGCCAAGTTGCCATAAGGGACCTGGGCAATATTTATGATGATTGGAATCTGTTGCTCGCTTTTATTTGTGAAATTTATGTGAACTCATTTCGTTCCATTCAGAGCAGGGGATAGAGTACCGCATTCGTTCGAATCGACAAATGCCGACACGGCAGCCAATGCTCCTCAGAACTTTATTCTGGAACCTCTGGATTATTAGGATATTACTCGTGCTGGCATACCAAGTAGCCAGTACATTTTCTTGAATCTTATATCCACCTCTTCCTTTTTCTTCTTTACTCCAATACTCCATAATACCAAATGAGCCTATTGCCTATGAAAATAGGCTCAGATAAATAGTATTTTGATACAATGGCTCAAAGAGAAAGAGATTTTCAAATTGCAAATGCTGTAGGGAAATACGTTTAAGCTATGCCGCGAGCATGGGATATAGTAAAAATGGCGGACGGCCGCAACTATGCGGTACTTTCTCTATCCACTGCTCTGATTTAATTCAGTTTAATACGCCATTCTTTAGTCCTGTTGTTGATTTGGTTAACTGATGTTTTTAATTTATTGGCAGCTCCTTCATGACTTTTACCTACCGCTAACATGTTGTATCGACTGCGAAAGTGGCTATGGTGTCTCGTTAAAACTGTGGTACGTCTCTTGTGTATATCAAATACAACATGGTTCCTAGTATGCTACCCTGTGGGCTTCCTGGATTGATTTGTTTCAATTCTGAATAATTCTCGTCTTCCTTGACTGAAGAATCTTTCAGAGATCTAAGATTCCAGTAGTTCCGAGTATTGCTGTGGGAGTAGCATATTCAGTTTATAATTTAGGCCATCATGCCACACATTATCAAAGGCCTGCGCAACATCCAAGAAAACGGCTGAGCAGATTTCTTTGTTCTCTAACGATTTTTCGATTATGTCAGTCATTCTATAAACCTGGTTTAATATTAAATTAGATCTAATCGTTAAAATGCACCAATATAAAGTTGACAGCTAACTGTCAAATTTGTTGTGTTCCAAAGAAATCTTTAGTAAATGGTCTTCATTGTTAATATTTCGAAAAATGTTCCCAAAAATTTTTATTCCTAATGACATTTTACGCCTATATGACGAGTTTGAGCGAAACATTTTGCTATCCAAAATTTTTTATATTTTCGGAGTTTTTGATTCACTGCCATAATTAACTGATCTGAAAACATTTAAAATGCTTCAAAGCAGCATAAAGTCTGCCATTGCAATGCATACTGTGATAATAATATTGGTTTTGAAGATTATTGATATTCTTTATCGAAACAAAGGTACTGTCTGGATTATTTTCCAATTTCCAAAAAAATCTTGCGTCATTTTTCAATTGTTTTTATACTAAACTTTATTTTGTTAGAATAAAAATGGTTTTAATTACAATTAGACTATCTTATAATAGGTAATTTTTTTAGAAATTGTAAACTAATTCAGACTACTAGATCATTTTCTATTACTACGCAATTAAAATATCTAGTAGGTAATTATTCTAGATAATTAATATAAACAGCATATTCTCCAGGATCTCTGTCATCATTATTGACCCTCTGTCATCGTTATTGACCCTCAATGGACATTTTAATTTCTTGCTTTTATCCGGCTTGAGCCACGACCTATATTTCGCAACGCTATTATTAGAACAGCAGATTCGGTAGATATTTGATGGATTCTCAATTGAAATTTCCTAGCGATGCGGTTAGCACAACAATTGGGGAGTCGTGTTCACCGGAGAGTATTGGCTATACATCGAACTGTATAAAGGGAACAACAGCGTTGCTAAGTATCTGTGGCTACACCTAAAGTTAAATATCGCGATTAACTGTAATCTGCTCGGAGGGATATTTAGCAGCGTACAACACTAATGGCTCTCCGTGGCTTCTAATAACAAACAGTAACTGTTGTTCCAACTTAATGCATTTGTATCTATTTACATCTAGCAGCTGTGTTGGAGAAATATAGTAGCTGTTCTCACCCAGGGGATAATACTGCCCAATTTCCTGAAAGTTATAGAAAAGAAAAAGGTAGGCAATTTTTTATACTATTTAATTTGAAAGTTGAAAAGGGGCATACTATTGCATAGTATTACGTGTAATAGGTATACTATTGCATTTGATCCCGAAAAACTAAAATCGTCAATTTTCGTGGGAGGGCTAATTCGTTGTCAAATTTTAAGCAACATTTAAAATGCCCGTGCATCGATCTTTCCGGACAAAGTCCAAAAAAAATATTTAAAAAAAAACTAATATTGTTACTGAAACTTTTCTACTATATTAAGATGGCCATGCAGCATATATTACCAAAATGTATTAAAATTTTTTTAATAAATAGCCTTTCAAATTTTTTGAGTATATTTGATACGTCATAAGCCGATAAGGCGATAAGCTCTCATTATCTCGATGGCGCAGTGGTAATGTTTTTGACACGTATCATACGAATTGACTTAAAGTAAGTGTCTCAGAAAGTTTGGGCGGACATGTTTGCCATCTACGGTTCTATTCGGGTTAAAGTCCGGTTCTCGGGAATTTTAGGGTCGCTGATGACGGATTATTTGTCAAAATAATTAATAATAATAATACTAATAATAATATTAATAATATTTATTGCCGAAGATGCATTGTAACAACGTACAAAAAAATTGTTAAAAATAGTTCAATGTACGATCACTAAATCCCATATAAATTGAAATCGAATAATCATGTGCACTGTAAAATACATTATCAATTGGAATCTTTTTTTACAGCCACAGTTAGTTGGTTTGTTGTCAAGTCCTTCAAGTGACATGGAAGTTTGTTATATAAGAGAATACATAGATAATTGAATGTGTGTGAGATTAGCAACGTTTCAGAAAACAGAAATGAACAGAAACCCCAGAGAGCCAGAGCGGTGTAAATTTCTTATATGTAAAAGTCTGCCTACTATTATTAGCCATGGGCTACTATGAATGGGATATAAAACATGTATTTTCTGTTGTTAAGAGGTCCATTGTAAATGGATACTACTTATCTGCTAGCTGCATATACAAACGTATAGGCAAAAACAAAGAAGCATCTCTCGATGCCAAAATCATAAGGCTTATAAAAGCGATTTAAACTTTAAACAATGACGACATAACAAAGAACTCTCACGTCAGTAATTTCAGAAAGAGCGAGGCAGCTTGCATTCTAATACTCCTATTCACATGGAGTGCATACTCGACGTACATTAATTAAATGCGGTTATCTGCAAGATTCCAATTGCGGCCATAAGGCCACAAATATCAATTAAGGATGCACGAACCCGGTCATAACTCACATTGCCGTTTCACTTACTCCAAGACTGGTTACATTCTGCGTTTATTAAACATTGAATTGCGCTGACCCGAAATTAGCTCTGGCCTTTACGAACCCTTCTCTTTGATTACGGCAAATATATTTTTAGAACTCAGATAGCTGGACGATATGGATGAAGTGTATCAACTAATCGAAAATAGAACGTAGCTACCCTAAAAAGAATCAGGTAACGCATTAGTTAATATTTGTCTTAACTACTTCTTGCAACCATAAATTATTTGAAACTTATCAGGCAATACTTTTATTTAAAAGTTTTACAGTAACGTGCTTTCCTAATCCTATATTTGCATAAATTATCAATCTCTAACTATTGTAATATAAAATTATAATGTATTGTTTATTAATAAATTGCAATTTATTTTCGCAGTTAAATTTATATTCATTATTAGGTACTGACACTTGCAAATGAAATTTAATTTTCTCTTCTCGTAAGTCTCGAATTATATAAAATATTACTAAGAAAACTAAAGAGCAAAAGGACTTCCAAATATATATATATATATATATATATATATATATATATATATATATATATATATATATATATATATATATATATATATATATATATATATATATATATATATATATATATATATATATAGATATATATATATATATATATATATATATATATATATATATATATATATATATATATATATATAGATATATATATAGATATATATATATATATATATATATATATATATATATATATATATATATATATATATATATATATATATATATATATATATATATATATATATATATAGATATATATATATATATATATATATATATATATATATATATATATATATATATATATATATATATAGATATATATATAGATATATATATATATATATATATATATATATATATATATATATATATATATATATATATATATATATATATATATATATATATATATATATATATATATATATATATATATATATATATATATATATATATATATATATATATATATATATATATATATATATATATATATATATATATATATATATATATATATATATATATATATATATATATATATAGATATATATAGCTTATATGTCTTGCTAAGTTTGAAAATTCTTTATTTTGTATTTATAATAGGTCTACTTGACTACTGAATAGCATGTTGGCTGTAATAAAAATGGACATTTCTCCAGTAATATACAAATAAAGATGGCGGAAAGGGCGATTTTTCAACAAGCTAAAATTTTAGTTTTCCAAATTTTTGCAAAGTCTTCTATTTGAAAAACAATACGTTACATGGGAAAAGGTTTTTAACCAAATGTGTTCAATTTATTTCCGAATCCAACGGCATATAGTTTGTTTACTATTCCTTATGCCATAATAGTGCTATAAAATTGAAATATGACGCGCTACTGTTAATTAATTAGCTACTGTTAATTAATTAGTTAATTTATTTAGTTTTAATTTTTTCGATATGCTTTAGGATGTAATGTTATATATATTTTCATTTCTTACTTCCTGACAAAGAACACACTTTTCAGTATTAAAGATAGGTAGGATATGTTGCGATCTGGTAGAATTATTTAAAGATGCAATATTACATTTTTTTCCAAGTCTGTCTATTTGTCTGTTTGTTTTGTTCGTAAGTTCCGAGTAACAAGGTCTGATAAGGATTTTTTTTGGCAAGAATGTCATTTATTACTAAACAATTTTTGCAATTTTTGAAGAACCATATTTTTATCACCAAATCGTAGTCTCTGTTTCACTGCTACTTTAATCTTAGACAATGAGGCGTTTGTTGCAAGTATGTTTCGACATTTTACAACGTGTTTTTGGCACACAAAATACGTACTAAAATTAAATTCCATTATAAATACCTATTTTCTCTAGTAGCAGATAAGAATATTATGTATACACAGCGGGACCAATAATAGAGAAAAACTCAACACCCTTACGCACGGATTTCAGGAATAATACTGACCACTGACCGTATTATTATTACAGTGTACAGAACGCGCTCCTCAAAAAAACGTACATAATATGTGGTTATTGCCTATACTGCGTAATTTAAACAATTGAAATGAGTCGCCAACACGGTGCGCGCCACATTTGTAAACTTTTTCAGGGTCATTTGTGAACAAATATATCTTAAGTAATAATTGACCGATTTTCAAAAAAAGAACTACTCATATAAACATGTTACTTACGAAAAAAAAATTCAAGTTGAAAGAGTTCAAAATATTTGAAACCTAAAGAATTATTCCCAAAAAAAACAAAAAAAAACAATGTTTGTAATTGTATTAAAATATTTTTTATTTTGAAAACAATAGCATGTTTTTGTGAGTAGTGTCTTTTTTTTGGAAATCGGTTAATTATTACATATTTTTTGAAAAATCGGCCTAATCGCCATTTTCAATTGTGGATTACAGGAGAAACATCCATTTTCAGAAATGCCAACATGGCATTTAGTGATTTAGTTGGCTTATATTATCATAAAATACAGAGCTTTAAAACTTCACGACATCGAACCGAGCGGTCGTTTTTGAGCTCTATGATAATAGTCTAACAAGAAACTTCCCGTTCTTTCAATTGGCACAATCAGTATTTCGGAAAAATTAACCCTTCATGTATAAAAAAGCCTTTTAATGTTAAAGTGTTGATTTCACCCCAATCCTGCACGCCCTGGTGATGACTTTTTGGATTCCTGCAAAAAATTGACCCAGGTAGATGTCATTTTTCATCTCTGACAAGTGTACTAATAAGTTAAGGGGATAATTAGCAAAAAATATTTTAACGTTTTTCACAAACCTAGTTATACATTTTAGTATTCGATGATAACAATAGTATAAACCTAAAACAATCTGAAATAATATAACGGCCGAGACAAATATTTGTGAACGTGATTTCCCTGCCTAATCATAGACAACTTGGTAGCTCGTCCCCAATCCGGGGTGTGTCCTACCCTGCTACTGTTCACACGTCGAGCAAATATTATGATTACTTTAGCCTGACTCGATATTCGATTTCATATTTGACGACTTTTCCGCTCCTGCAGGTCAAAATCAAATGTCTATAGCGCTCGGAAGAACAAATCTTGTGTATTACGTTTGATTGGATAGAAGAGGATTTTCGTCCTTCGTTATACGGCTAAAGGAAAATCTTGGGAACAATATATGATTTTACAAGTTTAGAATGCACGCCTTCGTTTTCCAAGTTTACACAATTAAATCGTCATATTTTATTTGCGTTTGTATGTGAGAAAATCAATATGTTGCATTACAGATCTTCGGAAATATATATACGAGTATTATCCATCCATTTATTTTAAAGATATGAATACCATTTCATCGCATTTAATTGCAGAAATACAATAACTCTTAAAGAGCTCGCCTACAAGAATCTGCCTGAAAAATATATTGTTGCGATTTAAAAAAATTATCGGTGACGCCACATCCGGAACATCTAGAGCGCCATCTTATTGTATATTACATCAAAATAACCGGAATTAAAAATAAAAATCGACATGTCCGAGGATAGATAGAAACATCAGTCTTGAGAAATATTGAATTTATCCGTTACTTTTCTATCAGAATTATCAGTTATTGATTACAGATTTATCAGTTTTCAATCAGTTATCAGAATTATTTTACAAAATACAAAACAAAGGTAATGATGTATGTGAAGTTAACCCCACAATTTAACAGGAACTAAAACATTTTACTCGTACTAGGTTGCACTAAATTTGTACTACTATATTACTATATAGCGTAGAGACTTTTCATAACGCATGTATTAAGGGGTATAATAGAAAATGTTTTTTGCGTGTCGCAATTTTATTCAAAAAGTTTTGGTTTGTGTAATATGTTGTACTAGTTGTACCAAATACTGTACCACTAGAAAAAAAATCCTAACATAGTTTTCGAAAATACGAAAAAAGTTTAAAAAATTCTAGCCTCCCATTTTTCGAAGGTTGATTTTTTTGTTATTGTACTACATTTATATAATGCACTAGTTGTTCCGAACACTGAACCGTTAGAATGAAAATTCTGACTTGTATAGTTTACGAATAATCTACAAAATGTTTGTAGATTATTTTTAAATTAAATTTTGTAGATTTTCTTTAGAAGTAATAGATGTACAAAATAACCACTTGGGATTCGTACCTTTGATAAAATGTCAGATACACAATCTGAAGAATATATCGGACATTGTTTTCGGTGGTCGTCTGCTTCATTGTTGGCCGATATGTAGAACACAATGACACCGTGCGAATCGGCGACAGTACTGCTGCTGAATGTTACATTGAAATTTCGAAAGAACATAAGAATAAAATATCAGCAGCAATTTTAATAACGAATTCAAATAATAGAGGCTAAAACGATATAGATAAATGATATTAATATAGCCATAGATTAAGTGAATATAGCCAACAGCAATAATTATTTTTCTTTTGAAATTTATAATAAATAGGTAAGTTGCAATATTATGAGTACTTGCAATATAATGAGTAGTTAAGTTTTAATGTTGTGGATTTTGAATAAAAATTTTAGGTGTCAAATAACTAGCACCTAATACATCTTGAATTTTATTACGGTTCTAGAACTTATTAGAATTTCCTAATGGTACTAGGATCATAATGAATTCACTCAAGGTACTCTAATCAAATGATATAATGATGTCATTATGACATGCAAACAGATAAACGCCCATTATGAAAGAGGAAAATGAAAAATACACGGGTAGAAATTTATTTGAGAACGAAATTCTTCACTATAAGTTATAATTAGAAAGATCATACAAGTATACAAAAAGGAACACTTGAAAACAGTGGGATATTGCCCTATTTTAATTGGTCTTAACTCTCTTATATCTGCCAAAACTAATATAGGAAATAATACTGCCAGGCTTCTCAAAAGTTCGTATAATAAGGGAATTAAAAGCTAAAGCTCGAGAATTTCTAATTGTAGCGAGTTTGAGATTTCCTAAATTCATAAAGATATCAATGGGCCTAATTACTTTACCCTGAGATGTGATTTATGGTTTTAATATACCGTAATAATCTTTTAATTTTAAAAGTTATAAGTTGGTCGCTTTTCTTAATCCAATAAAACTGAGGATGGCATCGCATATATCTTTATATTCACGGTGTATCTGAGCTGCTTTAAAATGAATTAAGGGATAATGTTTTCTTGTAACGAAATATTCTTTTAGAGCAAGGCATGGATATTTTAATAAGATTAATATTTTTGAAATGTTTTTTATGTGTTATACATTCATTAATTGGTACAGAGAACAAGGTCGATATTAATTGTAATCGATATTGTTTTAGTTTTATTTATACTTGCTGTTCGCATGCCTTCATTCAGATCTAGATTTTTTTTACATTGAATATTCATCGAATACTGACACCATGACATTCTGACATATGTAACCTATGATTTTTTCATAAAAAAATAGATAGTGACAGAATTTTCCTTTACAATGGCTAATAATAATCCTGGTCAGATACATATTTCAATTTTATTGTATACCTTCAATTCATAATAATGTATATCAACATGTATATCTCATGTAATATCATATTTCCTTTCATGAATCTCAGCTGACTGCACGTGTTCCAATTACGATAGAAATAACCCACATAAAGAAAAATAACTGGTTCTCATTGAAAACATCTACTATTGTATGTCATTTCTTCGCATCCAAATTGGATCTAACCTTTTGAGAAAATCCAATAAACTTATAAGTCGAAGTGTGTTAGGAAATAAGATGAAAGCTTTTAGCTTTATATCAACATATGTCAACCGGAAAACGCTTTTATTAAATCTCGTACCGGAACTCTTCACATCTGCATTATCTTGTAACCAGAAAACATCGAAATCCCATTTCGGCATTAAAATAGATCATGACAAATATCTTAACCTCGAAGTTTTTGTTTTTTTACGAGTTGTTGGGAGGCAGGCACTGCAGCGGTTTAAAGGGAATTGGGAATATTCAATGGATGAAGTCTGAAAAACACCCTACTTCCTTTTAATAATTAAGTGAGATTTGGGATACGATGGATTTTAATCAACTAAAAATATCTATATTACCTATAGGGGCATATTTATTTCGTATAAGACTATAAAATGTAATTCAATTAGCACAGGACAATTATAACTTCATAATATAGCCATAATATCCATAGTGCTTAAATTATTTCCGTAAATTTTTTCGAGGCCATGCATATTTCCGGTTCTGAAGAGGGTTGAAACCTTTGATGTGAAACTGACACTGAAAATCATACCAAAAACACCACAACACTGAACACTATAGGTACTCGACGCACGTTTCGCCAACCATGTTGGCATCATCGAGAGATGATTGAAACTGAGTTTTAATCACCTCTCGATGATGAAACGCACGTCGAGTATAATATTCAGGGATTTGGTGTGTGTGGAAGACCACGTCAGTGTCATATTTCCGGTTATTAATATAAGCTCATGGGATATAGGTAAGAAAACTTCACACCATTACTTTATAAATATTAGGCCAAAATTGAACATTTTTATTACATAATTTTGTAGAAAAAAGTCCTATAACATTGATAATAAAACTTTTTTCAACAAGCACTATCTTGGAAGAAAAATTAGGAAAAATTCCGAGGACTATCGGAAATCTATCGGACTATCGGACTATCAGAAACTACTAGAACTATCAGAAATTATCCAGAAAGTAACGTTTAATTCCACGGCAAAGCAATTGCAAGAAATGCTTTTAAATAAATATTATAGTAAGTTTGAATCGTATTTATTATTATTTATTATTATTTATTATTATTTATTATTATTTATTATTATTTATTATTATTTATTATTATTTATTATTATTTATTATTATTTATTATTATTTATTATTATTTATTATTATTTATTATTATTTATTATTATTTATTATTATTTATTATTATTTATTATTATTTATTATTATTTATTATTATTTATTATTATTTATTATTATTTATTATTATTTATTATTATTTAGTATTATTTATTATTATTTATTATTATTTATTATTATTTATTATTATTTATTATTATTTATTATTATTTATTATTATTTATTATTATTTATTATTATTTATTAGTATTTATTATTATTTATTATTATTTATTATTATTTATTATTATTTAGGTACTATTATTTATTATTATTTATTATTTTTTGCATGTTAGAATATGTTGACTTGTTAAATATTAGTAGACCCATTATGTAAAAATATCCTTTTTAGCTTATTACGTGAATTTTGACCTTTAAGGGAACTAACAAATAATTTGCGAATGAAAAATGAAGTGTGGGGAAGTAAATTAAACTTTAATTTGTTCTACTCGTTTATTTAGTTTAAAAAGTAGCTCGAAGAGGTACTAGCAACAACAAAGTTTTTCACCGGTTTCAGCCTCGTCAAGAGGTGAGTTAGTGTAGTGGCTTGTGGAACTTTCAACTTTTTGGCGTTTAACAGGCCCTTTCTACGTTATCCTAATTGCGTTTTGCTAACTCTCGTTAATTATGTTTCGTTAAAGACACACACAAATAATAACAGTTATTCAAATGCTGTATGATTCTCGATGGTTTACTTTTGAGAACAAAACCTTGAGCCAAGAACATCAGTTGGATCCTGTTCAACTACTTAACTAGTAATTAATATCTATGAGTACAAGTATTTTTTATAGTATAAACTGAAGTCAATATAGTATTATACTCGTTTTCAGCTATCTTGGCGTGTGTATGCCTCAATTTACGCGTTATGTTTGTTGTTTTTGGTCAATTTCTAGGAGAATCAGCACGCGACGTATGTTGATTACGTATAGAGCGTGGCTGTTGCTTCATCGAATGCCTTAACTAGACTCTTTTTTAGTTGTTGATTGTTACTACGGATATACCGTATTAAAAATATTTGCACTTCCTAGTTACCTTACTTTCTTGTTTATGTTGTTATGATCTGGTCAATCAGATCTTCTTAATATTTAATTTACTTAATTTATTTCACATGAAACTCTTACAATTTGATTTTCACTTTATATAATTTCGAATTCTAAACACTATTATACAATCAGATTCACTTTCTGTTATGTAACATCAATTTATGCGTGAGGCGTTGCCTCGACATTTTGATTCTAGATTGTAGCTAGAACCCTCGAAACCCATTTTCACTCTGATGCTTTCGCATTAATCTTTTAATCCAGACATAGTTGATTAGTGATCGATAGTCTATATAGTCGATATATATATATATATATATATATATATATATATATATATATATATATATATATATATATATATATATATATATATATATATATATATATATATATATATATATATATATATATATATATATATATATATATATATATATATATATATATATATATATATATATATATATATATATATATATATATATATATATATATATATATATATATATATATATATATATATATATATATATATATATATATATATATATATATATATATATATATATATATATATATATATATCTATATATTTATATATATATATATATATATATATATATATATATATATATATATATATATATATATATATATATATATATATATATATATATATATATATATATATATATATATATATATATATATATATATATATATATATATATATATATATATATATATATATATATATATATATATATATATATATATATATATATATATATATATATATATATATATATATATATATATATATATTATATATATATATATATATTATATATATATATATATATATTATATATATATATATATATATTTAGTAAATTAAAGTAGTAATGTAACATTAAATTGAATTAATTGTTTTAGTTTTTCGCCTAGGTTCACATCTGTATCGTGTCTCCATCGACTGAGTTATGCCTTGATAACATTTGGGTACTGGAATATATATTTACTTACGTTTTACCTTCAAAGTGTTCCAGGGGAAAAACATCTTCCCTTGGTCAGCATAGCGTAAAGGTGAGCAACTGGACGACCTTTCTCTATAATTATACAATTCACTTCGAGCTCGTATTTCTCTCGTTGTGGACAGCAGTCAAATGCGCTTGAATCAATTTTCCTTAGCTTTGCTCATCAGAACTAACAATCATGCTCTGTTTGATATTACAGAAATTTTAATTTTTTTCTATCGCGCTTCTTTATGATGGGAAGGATTTGTGTCTATCCCTATCCTCAATACAAAGGCGTTCGGCAATAATATTATTTTAATTTATGACCCATTTTTTGGGACCAGGTGTTTCGTGTTCAGAGGCATCCCCGTAATTACATTATCTTTCCGGCAGGTTGTCTCTAAATTAAGACATTCAATTCAAGATATTCAATTCAAAAGATTTGTATTTCTTTCGTCTTTAGTTTTTCATTTTGATCTTCTTGCAGCTCTAATAATTTATAATTTTATATTTTAATTTCAGTTTTTATATAAAGTGTGTATATATGACTTACGTTATACCTACATTTTACGACTTACGAATGTGTCAAGCAATTTCATAAACAATTCATTGTCAGTAAGTTCATCAGACTACTTACTGTTAAACATAATCTCGATGGAGATCTCGACAGGCGGGAGGCGGAATCTCCGATTTCTCGGTTTCAGAGTTTTCTTACAAACGCATGTTCAAACACAAGTTCAGACGTGTCGACAACGGCGTGCTT
>CAXKVY010002107.1:0-62051 GCA_964058915.1 Tetropium fuscum
TATATATATATATATTGTTAAATACATTTTGTTGTAAATCTTACCGTACAGTGTCAGGTACATATATTTATATTATGCTATCAACTCCTGAATATCTAGTCATCATAAAACCTGATGTGCTGTTATATGCTAAGCTAACATACCTTTAACATATCTTGACATACCATTTGCGGCACATAAACAGTATATTTCTAACATAAAACTGCCTGCTTTCCTGGCCAAGGCATACTTGGTCTTTTGTGCCTACTAAAAATTCAAGCGGTAATTTAGTTTTACTGAAAGATTATAATTGAGACAAGTAAGTGTAAATAAACATGTTTAACAAATTGCTGGGATCGCCTGTTTGATTATCTGTCCTCCAAATAAAAGATGTACTTTTCAAATTAATCAATTCGAGTTGAATGTTGAACTTACGTAACCGATTACTGAGCTTTCTAAACGCGTTTGTATTTATACAGTACAATAGTGTACCGACAAAATTTGTTAGTAAAATAAAAGGCGAATATTTATTGCGGCTACAGTTACATAGCGACAATTTGTACTTGTTGTTCTCGTGTACTTATAGGGAAATTGAAGTGGCTTTATGTGAATGCTTCGTTGGGGTTTTCTCTTTCGATGCGAAATACGTTCTAAGAACCGGAGCTGCTAGTGTGCCGTGGAAACCCGTGTCGGGCATAATCGATACCGCGTTGGATTTCAGGTTGCAGGAAAGGTGTTTGCCATACGGCATATTTATGCAAATCGCGGACCTTTCGACAGCTCTGTGAAAGATTCAATACTAATGAGATAAGATTTTACACAAAGGCGTTGAAATCTTAAATTTACAGGCGGGCAACTTTCCCTATAAAAAATTATACGTTAACAGATCCAGGTATACAACGATTTTTCTTATTTTGTTTATAAAACCGGAATCGATTTTGGAGCTTATTAGCTCCTGCAAAATATATAAAGTTACTCCTCAGTGGTCAAAGTGGAATAAAAGCATATGTCTAACTGGTCGTCAAGATAAAATTTTAGTAGTGCAAACGTTTTGAAAAAAATCATAATCTGAGTAATGAGAATACAAAAACTATTTCGTTATTTTTATATCTGTTACCATAAAGTCACAGACTTTTGCGATAGAAAATAATACTATTGTTTTTAATCAAGCAGAAGCACATGATGTTGTTTAAAGGGGTCATATTATTATCCCAACCTTCCCCATTAGTATCAGTTTTTCCCGTATGGCATAAGTCTGCAACTTATGCCATAGAAAATAATACCATTTGGAGTAATATCGAGTAATATCGATAAATGTTTTTTTTATACCTAAAGTGACCATTTATATTTCATTTAAAAACGAAATGCAGAGAAATTGTTTAAATAGTGAAAATGGTTTTTTTGCCTCTGAACAGCACTTCCCATTGTCAGCAGCATTGGACAAGGGAATCATCGAGAATTTTAAGTTGACCTATAGACATTTTTGAATCAAAAGAAATTTTTTAATTATTTTATTGAAACTGCAACTGGAACGGACTGGAAAACTGACTTTATTGAAAGTGAAAATCGTTTTGAAGACTCGGAAAAAGCATTAATTTAGTCAGTGCATTCATTAATTTGGATCACTGCGGCCTGAAAAGATGTATCACCAATAAAATACAAAATGTTTTTTCAGAGCAGGTTTCCTAAATATAAATAGTAATAAAATTATTAGGTGCAGGGAATTTGCTTCTATCGATGGAGGCATTCTTACAGAATGTCCTGAAATCGGTGTCCCAGAAATTATTGCTGAGTTACGGGGAAATGACGATAGCTCTGACAGTGAAACTAATGAATCGGAAAATCCACAAACCACGCTCTCAAATAAGGCAAAAGTTTGTGGTAATTACGAGATATACAAATTTTTTTCGTATGTCATAACAGTGAATTAGCCATAGATATTGCTCAACTTGCTCAAAACTACGCCCTTATTTTCAAGTAGGCCCATTTTAGTTTCATTGGCATTGGACCTTGCCATTGATTTGATTGCCATTGGATCCCGAAGATATACCGGGGAACTAACCGCAAAAACCATTTTTTCTAGTAATAAGTATACTGTGTATTATTTTTCTTTTCCCCAAAAATTACAGAAGGTCCCAGAGTATATTCGATACCCAGGATAATGTGGGGACTATCCGACTTAGTCGCGCATGGTCAGTGGCGTCCAGGGGAATTTTATTTTTATTTTTATTAAGAGCTGAGTTAACTTAGGCAAACTTTTATTGCCCACTTTAAATCGCTGTTGAATTTACTCCAGGGGCATTGTGGTTTGATATGGCGGACTACCAAGAAAAAGCTTTAACCCATTATTTTTTTCCACACATTTAAACAATGCGTTATGAACTATAAACAACACTGCAGATAAAACGAAGAAAAAACATGCACCGAAGAAAAAATGGTAGAAAAAATGACGAATGCACCGGTCATAACCCTAATTTATAGATATTTAAATTAATTAAAAAATATTTTCTCGCGGATTAAATTGTGAAATTAAGAAAAATTTATGAACAATCAATATAAACACAAAGTATCATACCAGACTTTATTGGTTTTATTGAGAATGCAGTAGATATTATAGAGCAAATTATATTTATTGGTTTAATAATGTTATGTATATATTTTGTTAAGTATCTACCTACAATGCCTACATTACATTATGTAACACAAATGAACAAGAAATTTAAAATAAATAATATTAAATATAAAATTTAAAACCAATTTATGTTTATATGGACATTATCCATCTTTTGTGAACACTTATCGCGCACTTCACGAAAACTTTGGTCTAAATAATCACCCTTCTTTGCTTGTCATTGTCGCATCGTTGAGAAATTTAAAAATAAGTTTCTCTTCACGATCTAAAAACACCAGCAAGTCTTAGAAGTACCAGAATTATTGATAATATTACTGCTGTATGAGCTAGTGTTGCAGAGGATCCAAATTTATCAAATCCATGTCTTGCTCAAGCGTGAAGGCTTAAAAAACACGATAACTTGGCATATTTTACAAAAAGACTTTAATTTGGACCCGTATAAGACTGTTTTGACTTGAATTGCCGAGAATTTGCTGATTGGAAAATTTAAAAGGGATCCTCAGTTTGCGAAAAAAAATTGGTATATTTTTTGGTAATTGGTAAGCTCATTTTTGGTTAAATGGTAATGTTAACAAGCAAAATTGCCATTTTTGGTGTGAAAACAATCTACAGCAGATTCACGAGAATCATTGGACCATTTATTTTTCAAAATGAGGTAGAAGATGCAGTTAAAGTGATTGGTGAACAGATTTTAATACATTTCTTGTGGCCAAATTTAGATGCACTTTATTTGGAGGATATGTGATTCCAGCAAGACGGTGCATCGACGTATCGGTCCATCGACGTATCGAAGAAAAGTTTGACGAGAAGATAATTTCAAGGAATGCCCCTGTTCACTGACCCCCACGAAGATGTGATTTAACTCCTTTAGAATACTTCTTGTGGGCTATTTAAAATCTAAGATACATGTAAACATACCACACACACTTGATGCATTAAGATTGAACATAATGCTGCAATCATCAGATCATTCCCTATTTATTCCACAAGGTAATCGAAAATTGAGTGTGTCGAATTCGCTCGTGTACGCGAAATCGGGATGGTATCCTTATAATCAAATGACATAATGATGTAATTATTATGATATGCAAGCAAATCAAGAGATTTTAAGTAAGGCAAAATAGAACATTTTCTACGACAAGAATAGCATGTAATGTACATAAATAGCGACGTGTATTGTATACTTAGAAGCACTATAAGATCTACATTACTCTATATCACTGGCGTAATTAATCTTGCTTGTAAAATCGATTCATATGTTTTCGTCAGGTAGGTATACGAATCAAGATTATAATTTAGCGGTGGCTGGCATTTTAACAGTAGCACCTGCTCTGGGTTTTTTAATGACATGTGCAACCGTTAATAGTAGCACTGGTGTAATTATAAATACAATAAAACGGTAAAAGATAATCTACAAAGTGTTCTTAAACTCCCAAATAAACACTTTCTTTGAAAATAAAGGTTATCTAGTTTGAGTTTGAGTACAAAGATAAAACGTCTATATCAGATGTATATTTTTTTAGAAAATGATCTATTTTGTAAATTATTTACTCTAGAGCGTGTATCACCTGGACATGGACGTAGCTATAGTCACACCGCTATTGATAAGGCGAATGTTATCAGTGTTTATTTTGTTATCGGGCCGTGATTGATTTCTTTGTCGGCATTTAATGGCGACATAACAACGATTATCGTGAACAAATTGTGTGCTAAGCAAAGATAACCCCAAAGCTGGAGGATTGTCGTAACTTGATCAAAATGGCGGACGAGAATGCGGTAGTTGCATGTACATTAGATTTCGTGGAGGCATTTTAATATGACAGAAAATGAAACTACGAGCTTGTTTGTCGATGTTACGATATCAAGCAATTTAACATGGCAGATGTCATACCGCTGCTGACACATTTATAATTATGTATTTGTGAAGGGTAAGGAACTCTGTACGAATCGCATGCCATCTTTTCCCACTAATGCGCATGGTTCTCACGTTTGAAATTATAAACATAGTAGGTACGCTTAGTATTTGTTTATGGAGCAGTTATCCTAGCTAAATTTAAAAATTTGCTTATTTTGCAACGACCAGTCAACGTGAACGTCCTAGAACCGAATAATATACCTACACAATATTTTCCCCCGGATCCCGGCACAATATTTTATAACTTTTATATTTTTAATCCGATTTCCATAATTTTCCCTGTGGAAATACCCCATAGAAGGATTGATTTCGAAGATTAAGATTAAATTTTACTGGGAGTGATACCGTTCAAGAAGCATGGGTTCACATCGAGGTAGTACCTCTGATGATGAATGTTCTTTAGCTGATTTACTTGGTGGTAGTCATTTTTACACTGGTCGAGACAAGGTAAAGAAATGGATGGAATATGAGAGGAAGGCCAAAAGCTCAAAATATTATAAGACAAATCCGGACCCAAAGGGGTACCTCCAAAGGTAAGAGATATCTGTTTCTGTTCCCCCAGCATATAAAATTTAAACCGGCAAGTATGGTATCAAAATATTTGCGATGGAAGATGCCAATACATATTCTACTTATACAATGGAGATATATGCTGGAAAGCAGCCAGAGGTGGAATATAATAAATACTAGCAACTTAGCAGCAAGCGTTGTGAAGAGGCTGACAAAACCAATTGCAAAGAACGGTCGAAATTTAACCATGGACGATTGGTTACTAGCGTCCGTTTGGATTGAGAATTGTGGGAAAATGAAAAGCTAACTATTGTAGGAACCATCCGGAAAAAATTAAAGAAATACCATCGAAATTTATAATTACAAAGAAATGACCAATTCCATCGACACTGTTTTGCTTTCAGGAGAATACGATGTTACTTTCTCATGTCCTCAAAAATGGAAAAGTTGTACTATTACTCTCAATGAAACATAATGACTCTACTGAAGATTCAGTAAGTAAAAAACCTGATATGATATGTTTCATAAACAAACAAAGGGTGGAGTTGACACTGTAGACCAATTATGTAGAATGTATTCTGTTGCCAGAAAAAGTAATCGTTGGCCACTTACAGAGTTTTTTTCTATGATGAATCTTGGTAGTATAAACTGCCAATATACCACCTAATATATATTTATTTGTCTATGGTTTTATTACAACTAACATCTGCTTTTTATACTTAACTACCCTTTTTCTTATTTGTTTACATTAACTTTTCGGAAACAGAATACACAAAATTACAAAAAAAAATTCATGTTCTCATATAACAATAAGTTACTTCAGGTCAAGAAAACTGTTTTTGAATTGAGTTAAGTAAATGATAGTTACAATGGCTTTAGTATATACAAATAAATATTTTTCTCTGTGATATACACAATACTCTGTCAAAACGTAGTATTAAAAATATTTTTCTCCATCTTATAGGTATTAATTACCAGATAAGAAACAAAATATGCGTGTTAGGGATGTGTTTTTAAAGAAATATTTTGCACCCGAAGATTAAAGCAATCATTCAACAATGTATTTTTAGAATATGATTATCCTATTTTATTTTTAATATTAATAAGCAAGTAATAATCTACATGACGTTCTAGCAGTAGATTATTAGCAAGATAGAAAGATACCAAAATATTCAAGTAATTAGAGATATTATCTTTATTAACAAGTGTTAAATACATATTTCTTAAATTACTTTTAACTCTAATAACCATAAAACATATTAATTTCTAACGCACGTGCCAAGCAATAGATCAGATCCCTCACCAATCCTAACCATCGATCACCATGTATCATTTATTGCAATCAATTAAAAACCTTTGCAAACAACGGTTATTCAAATCATCATCACTTATAGAGCTACTGTTACAAAAGGATCATCCCATGAAAGCAAAATTTGAATAAAGATCGAGTTCTATTTCCGCCACTGAAACAATACCAATGGCAACCTGGAAACTTATAAGCAAAGGATCATATACGTTAAACCCCCTCCAGAGGATAGTATATTTAATATACTATCCCTCGCCTAAGATGGCATAGCATCGGAAGATTTGCTTTCCCATAATAATTCTACAAAAAATATTATACCTACCTCTACATACAAAGCAGCAGAATAATAACAGACAACAAGCCAATATCATTACTATTATGCTTACCTGCTTACTATAAATAATTGCTTAACAAGTAGCGAAGAGCAGGTGTCATGAGCATATACCGACTTGAAAGCATTCGATTGTGCCAACACTTATTTAATAAAATAACTATGGTTTCAGATTTGCATCTCTTCGATTCGTCAACTTAATATAGCTATCTAAAATTTGGCACGACAAATACCTTCGCAGAACTAAAGCATGCACAGCAATAAATAATAGATATCCATTAAAACCGATTTAAGGAAATTAAGATGCGGAGTGCCACAAGGTTCTATACTCAGACCTGTACTATTTTTATTACAATGACAATGACAATTCCTCATCAATGGCCTCATCAATTATTTGAAATTGGTTCTCCCATAAAACTCATTTCAATATTTCGAGTCTCCTTTATAGTAAATAAAAACTTTGTATTTTCTTTTTGAAAAAAAAAACAATCTCTTAGGTATAATAAAATTTGGAGTTTTTATATTTGCTAAATCGTTTTATTTTGAGTTGCCACCATCCTGTAATTTTTTAACAACTGTTTTAAATGCTATATTTTTTTTCGCACAATTAATTAACGACTAGAGATCGACACATTGAACCAAGCGCCCATTTCGTTGTTGAGGAGACCACATTTATCGTTGATAAGCATTTGCAAGTATTGATTTTCAAGAATTAAGATTGTTCTCGAAGAGACACAAGTTTTCTGAATACCGAGTTTTCTTATTTATTGACATTATCTTTAAAAAATACATTTCTTGCACAAGCGGGCGTAAAATTGGAATTTATGACCTCATTAGTAGGCGTAAAGTAATACTTTTCGGACCGCGGACCCGTTTTTAGCCCGCAGGCTGAAAAGTAAAATAACACAAAAAAGTTTAACAATCAAATATTGTTACCATAATTTATTTTCGGTGAAAATTTATGAATTTTAGATTTCTTAGGTTTGTAGCCATCTGAATTTATTTGCAAAAAAGCGATTAATTTAGAGTATCCTGCTGATTACTGATATTTACATTGTTTTTGATAATCAAATTCACTTTTGACATTGAATAGTAAGACGAAACCGTGAGGGCTTATATTGCTTGGATTTTGCAGAAAAAAATTCTAATGGAAAATTATTCTAATCATCATAGGAGTATTACGGCTTTTCGTATATACCTCTAGACAGCAGGTAGAGCTTAAAGCCCCTGTATTTGCCACATCGATTTTCAATAACTATTGTACTATGTTTTGCAATATAAACACTAAGTGCTACATATTTGTCAGAATGATAACAGTTTTGTTTTGTGTGTTGCTATCAGTTTATTATTTCTTTTAAAATTTCGCTTCTAAATCGAGTTTTCATAAATAATATTTTTACATTATTCATGCAAACTAGATCTAGAAACGAACTTTTAATATTCAGACATAAAATTCGGAGTTTAATAAATACTAACGGTGTCCAATTGCTTGTTCAAAAAATGTTGTACATAATTCTGGTGCAACCTATTCTATGAAACCCTGGAATGGCTGCAGTCTTGAGCGAAGGGAGATTCCATGTACGGTCTCAACAATTTTTGTTTACGCCCTTGGGATGTAAATAACTATTTTGTGTCATTTTAAACATTTTTTTCTCCGAATTGTTATTAATTTTAATAATAATTATGAGGTAATTTGTTTCTTGTGTAAACAGATATGCTATTTCTATAAAAATAAATGGCTTTTCCTGCTTATAGCCAGGGAAAGTGACTCTTTGGTGCCTCAAAATTGCCTAAAATCAATAGTTTGCTGTCAATGGAAGAAGAAAATCCCTGTGAAGCTAAGAGTACGCTTGCCGAAATCGTAATCTTGATAATGAAAATGTAAATTACAACAGAAGCAGAACATTGAATGTAGAAAACGAGTGGTTAACAGATCCTTTAACCAATAATAATGAAGTCAGGTGCTACAATATGTTTACAGAAAAATCTGAAGCCCCATCTGCAATCTCGTCTATTTGATAGATATGATTTCGAAATCCACTTTATATAAGTGTTCGAGCCCGAGCCGGAGTCCTAAGGCCTACGAAGTGAGCCACTCTATATTTATTCTATACGCGTAAATCTTCCTGCGGAAAGACGACTTGGGGAGTACGGTGGAAGAGACCCCTAGGGATCGGAAAGATGGATGGAGGGTTTCGCGCCTCGCGTCGTTACGGCGTCTATAAAAAAGCCCATTTCAAACCGCTGTTCAGTAAATTACCGACATTATACTACAGTAAACACCAGTCAATTGATACTGCTCATTTCGCCCGTCGTGCCTAAGTTGCTGTGCATTTAAAGGCGAAAAAAGCACTTGTTGAAATTATTTGCTAACGGGAAATTCGCAATTACTTGTTCTTCGCTCTCCGACAGTTTGTGGGGAATAAGGAAGTTCACCGCGGTGCCGGTGTTTACTTTTCAGCTTTCGAAAGCTAAAAGGTAAACATGTAATAAACTGGCCTATCTAGCTTGTTTATAAATAGGTGTGTAGTTGCCAGCTCAACGAGCCTATAAAGAGGAGTTAAGAACCCATTTACAGGTCATAAAATAGAGTTGATGATTCAGTTCTTTTCAGTTTTTATATTTATATGCAGTTATTTTGTAAGAACGTGTTGAAGGATGATGGTGGTGGGATAAATAGGAGTGAGGTGTGCATGTGATAAAAGCAAATGAAGCGTTTACATGTGGTCGAAGCGACTGGGTAAATAACGAGATCGGCTCTAAATAACCGTGCTCGGGCAATGAATGGCAATAATATCGCAGATGGTATCGCCGGCCAGGCCACTGTTTTAATGCGCTATAAAAAGCCGGTGACGCCACGGAGACATTTTTTACTTTCCTGCAAGGTACTGGTTAGGAGGTTGCATTCGAATGCCAAACTGGTCTCGTAATGAATCCATAAAACAACGGGGGAATTTTATATTTTTCTGTTAACAGCCATTTATTTTATTAGTATATTCAAGCTTAACATGTTTTAGTTTAATATTACGGCCTTAAGTACTGCAAAAGCAAGCAATTAAACGGGTGCTCTCGATTATAAAATGTAAATGTCGCCTTAAACTTTGTACGACATAGCGATAAGTGGTGACTCGGCATGAACTGCCAGTCGCGTCAGGAATCGATCCTGCGGCCGTGAGAAACTCTGCGAGCGACTGCGGCGACAGGACAATGTCTCTTAGCGGGGGTCCCGGCTCGACTCACGCCACATCGTAACGCAACGGCCATTTTTCTGCAAAATTTGGACTAAGTGCTTGCTTGAAGTGGAATCATGTTATCCCATTTTTTTAAATCAGTTAAAAAACTAGCGAGCAAGGGATTTTGTATATTCTATATAGTATTTTGTCACCAGACTAACATAGTAAAAGTTCCAGCAAAAAAATTGTACTATAGAGCTTTTTTGTCTACATCATATAAATTTCTTTTTAGCTTTTCTGTTTACCTGGAATTGCTTGCAATTTGCAATGAAAGACGTGCTTGCCTTCAAACATGTCGAAACATGCTATAATATTTCGAAATATGATGCCCCGCAGGGGTGGATCCAGCAAGGTTTCTCGGCCTTCTATTGTCACCCAACACACGTTTGAAAGTGCGCCGCAGGCAAAAGGTCACACGTAATTCTGGCATTTGGGAACTTCAATTCAAATATTGCTTCTCATAGAAAACCAAAGTCTAAATTCAACAAACACATTATATAAATAAACATTTTATTCTCCACTGAAAATATAAAATATTGTAGTAGAAACGGAAAATAAAAGCCTATCTTATGATATGCCTATGGTACCTTATGATTGATATCGAATTCCGATGCAAACGAAAGTGCCATGCTCTTGAACTTGAAAATATTTAAGGTTCCATAAAGTACATCATCAAAATTAAAAAAAAATGTTGTTTGTAAATATATAGCACTGCCGAAGTCTGAGGTTCCCCCAAAACACTTGAACTTCGCTCGACACGCATTTCGTCAAGCAAGTTGGCATTCTCCGGAGGGGAATAAAACTGAGTTTTAATCACTTGCATAGTTTTGGTGTTCCTTGAAACTTAGTCGTCATCGCCGTCGCTACTCAAAGTTTCCAACCTTCTCCAGTGATGGTAATCCAACATACCAACCAAATCCCTTGTTTTCAAGAGTTTTTTACCTGCATTTCAGAAAATAAATACACGATTCTATATTTTCCAGCTGCGCCTCGATTAATTTACCTTGTGACTTATGCATAGTTTTTTTCCAGAGCAATCCATATGCACTGAAAGATGCTGGTGGTGCAGCTGATATGTCTGCGTGGACTAGCGCCGGTCTTCAACCCACGACAGGCTACTATCCCTACGACCCAACGCTTGCAGCCTACGGGTAAGTTAATTAATGCCTTAATCGTTGTAATAGTCACATTTACTTGAAAATTAAGTATGTAGTAAATTACAGAAATTAATGCGACAATGGTTCCGTTGGCTCTAAAGATTTATAGCTGTTTTATGGGAGCTATTCCGTCATTTGGCTCAACAATTGAAAACGCGTAATGTCGTGACTCGCTGGTCATTGTATTATTGGCAGAATGATACTGTCGAGCGTGTCGTAGGGTAGGTTGCATGAATCGATGCGCCCGTCCGCGTTTCTTCCACATAAAACAAAGATCTGGCGGAGATACCGGCGATATATCTGCGGACATGCTCGTGTATTCCCTTCCTGTTGTGCTACCAGTCCGCTATTGTCGCGCTACTAATCCGTAGAATAATTGCAAGTTTCGTTTACGTGTACATTTATTCCATCTATTAGCTTGGTTTATGGCCGGCACTGAAGGAAGGCATGGAGACCATGCGCGCTTGACTCTCACGAACGTGCAAGATAATAAAGCGGAAATCAGAGGCTTACGCTAGCGTGGTATGAAATAGATCCGGATTGCGCTGCGGCTAATTCCTGGTCGCGGAACGAGTGCCGCTGGAATGGCTTCAAGACAAAATGGCTGAAGAGGGAGCGCTATTGATTGGCGCGTTGTTGCGGCGTCGCGGCGCAGGTGGCTGCCATCGCACTGCACCATTTATATTTATTGTCGATAAAATCGGCTCCGTTTATTCCGCGATTTAGGAATAAGCACGTCCGCCAGGGGAAACCGGTTCCCGACGTCCTGTTTCTATCAAAAACGTAGCTTCTCGGTAATTGGGCAAATATGTATCAGCGCGGCACCTAATCTGACAGGTTCCCGCGACCTGTGCTTGGACGGCAAAAAGAGCTGACTGAAACTGAATAAACAGTTGGAAATGCGAGGTCCGTGACAGGGCGGACAAGAAAAAACTGATCGCTCGCTCAGCGGAAGTGTATCAATAATGTCTGGAAATTGCGGAAAACTTTATTTTTCCCGTTTTATCGACGGCGGTGGCCGCCTTTCCCTTGTCTGCCGAGAAAAAGTAGCCAGTTTAATAGGGGTGAAACCACTCTAGCCGTAATCAAATCCCACTAAAGGGGAGAGCGAGGGTGCGCAACACTACATCAGTCTGACAGCTCCGCACAAAGAAATCCGCTATTAAAGCAATTCCTCAAAAAACACCATAGTATTAAACATCTAATTTGAAAGGGGATGTTTTAAGGGCCACTACCGGACGATAATAAGCACAGCTTAATTAATTCCAACATTTTTTCAGTAACTTTTGCAGCTTATTAAAATTTACAAAAATAAATGTACTGTATATGTAAAGTATTAAGCCTGTAAAACAGAGCGGTACGTTATGGAAATTCTGAAAATTCGCTATTAAAGCAATTTTTCAAAAAGCAAGCAAGAGGTTTGCCCTGCAAAAGGTGGGGTAGTGACAATTTTAAAATATTATTCAAATCTGGGACTTACAACTATTTTTCAATTTTTCGACCTGGAGGGTGGGGGCTCAATTTAAGGTACAAATAATTAGTCTTTTTAAGTAGCTCCCCAACGGTTGATCCAATGACGAAAATGTCTACAACAAAGGAGACAAAGGAGAGATAAAATTCCACACATTTTTTGTATAACAATTTTTTTTATTAGTGCAATATGTACCCCCCTCCCCCCCCAGGCCAAGACTTGGATTTTTTTGTTAAGATGCAGACCAGCACAACATATTTAAAAATTGTCCCTACTCCACCTTTTGTAAGGCAATGGCGTTTTTAACCCCTATGGACTTAATTTCAGGTATAAAACATCTAATTGGAAATGGGATGTTTTAAGGCCTATTACCGGGCGATATTAATCACAACTAAATTAATTCCAACATTTTCTCACACACCAGCGCGTTATTAAAATGTACAAAAATATGGGTCTTGTATACGTAAAGCATATGCCTATAAAACAGCGGAACATTCTGAAAATATCAAAAAAATTGTATAGTTTACACCATTCATCTAGGTTAGTTAGTATAGTAACATCGAAATATCAGACATAAAACACCCGAGCAAAAGACCCTCATTATATCGATCTCTTCACACGTGCTACCGGATTTTTAACAGCGTTGTCAAGTATAACCGATTTCCAGGAATTTACGGCAAAACAAATGATTTTATATACATCGCCCATCACATTATGATATTATCATGTAGTATAACAAAATATTGATCACACTAGGACATACCTTTCGTCATATCATAAAACAATTGCATGGTGAATGTGATGCAGAATAAGAATGTTGCCCATTCATATATTACGGAGCCATTTTACACGTTCCTCGACCGTGTCACATCGGCATCATTGGTATTCATTTGGATGCCTAAATTGCCTAATACCATCGAACGTTTTGCGGTAAAGTGGGGTCAACAACAACTCTTGAAATAGAAGTAATACAGTTATTCTTTAATTTAGTATATTATTTTGATGGGTTTTGTGTTAAAATTCATTAGTTATTAGTATTCTATCAAAACATAACAACTTGTTGAATGAAAGCGCCTTTATAGTGCCGATTTTAGCTTGCTGTAACAAAATTTATACAGCCCCGATCTCCCATTGCGGTAATGGTGGGTATCCTTTGAAAATTTTGTATGTCTCATATTTCGATGTTATAAACAGTACCAGTAACGTCCAGGATATTCAGGTATATTTGCCCTATAAAAATATATTTATTTGCTTGGAACTTGGAAGGGTGAAAGTCCTGTTTAGTATTTGTAACAAAAAAAAACTAATATGAGTTGTGTAGATGGAGAACCCATCAAATCTTCTAAAAATTTCAAATGTATCTAAAATCAATCAAAATAGTCAAATAATCAAATCTAAAAATTTAAATAATAGTTCTTTCCAACTGTGGATATTTATATCGCTCTATATTTGTATCGCTTATAATATAACAGCGAAAACAGCGAAGGATAAAACATAGACTAAGTTTATTGAAATATTACAGCAAAGTTACCAATAGAAAAGTATTTTACCGACTATGGAATTAAAATAAGTCCTTTCGAAGAAATTGATGCTGCGCGAGATGCAATAAAGACAAGGAAATGAGTTTAGAAGGTATGGAAGACGGAAAACAAACCTAAACAATTTGCCCATTTTTTACTACTTCTCTAATGTTGCGTTTAAAACGCAAGAACAAAAAAGAGATTCCAACAGCATTGGCGATAAAAATGAAGAACCTAATATTGCTCTGTTTTTTCGGAAACTGGGCAAATGTGTTACCGAATACTATATGGTATAAAATTACTAAAAATATATCAGATCCCAGCTTCTAGGACCTTTTCTAAGACTCTTTGGTAAATCACCAAAAATTGGTTTTGAAAGAGCCCTGTATGAGTAAATAATGTTAATAATAGATTTTTTTATTTCTATATACTTTTACAAGGATTAGAATACAGTCATATATTAGGAATTTGTACATAAAAAGACCAGCACTGGCGATATAGAAGAAGAATCATATCTAATTCTTCTTCTCTGTTTTTTCGAAAATTGGGCAACTGGGTTACCGAAAACTTTCTGGTAGAAAATTACTAAAAATAAATCAAATACTAGCTTGTAAGACTTTTTGGAAAATAATCGGAAATTGGTTTAAAAACAGCACCTTTTTTAGGACCAGACCTGAACAACATATTAAAAAATTGTTACTACGCCACCTTTTGTAAGACAAAGGTCTTTTAGCACCTACGGACTGGATTAAAATGGCAAAACATATATTTTTTCTTCTAATTTTGCCTAATAATATTTATTTCTAATTGTATTAGTGGACGAATAACTGCTGCAGTTACGCCCATTCAAAAATATTTCAAAAGGATCATAGATTAATATACCCATTAGCTTTAAATCACGCCACAGTAATATGTTGGAAGGGAAATTCATATTTTGCAAGGACTGTATGTACTGTCAAACAATGTCAGCAGTGATGTATAATGTATTGACTGAGTTTAAATATACATGAACATTATGGAAAGGCGTCAAATTTGCATGATGAAATGAAACTTCCAACTACTGACTTTTTCCCCATTTATTAAGCCACCGTTAAAACACGACAATACATAATTCAGGTCTTTCGGGGGATTACGTGACGGTTTGTCTTTGCATTACCGGAACACCTAAAATTATTATACGGGCATAAATTTGAACCGATTTTCATAAATGACACAATTATGGCTGGCGTATAATTTAATTTATGGTTACAGATATGGTGCCGGGTACGATCTGGCAGCAAGACGTAAAAACGCTACCAGAGAATCGACGGCCACGCTGAAGGCTTGGCTGAACGAACATAAAAAGAACCCCTACCCCACGAAAGGAGAAAAAATCATGCTGGCGATCATTACGAAGAT
Source organism: Tetropium fuscum (assembly GCA_964058915.1). Classification (NCBI taxonomy): domain Eukaryota; kingdom Metazoa; phylum Arthropoda; class Insecta; order Coleoptera; family Cerambycidae; genus Tetropium; species Tetropium fuscum. The sequence goes on from CAXKVY010002107.1 coordinate 15,453, forward strand.
GACTCTAACGCAGGTATCCACGTGGTTTGCCAATGCACGGAGGCGATTGAAAAAGGAGAACAAAATGACCTGGGAGCCTAAAAATAAAACTGACGACGACGATGATGCTCTCGTATCCGACAGCGACGATAAAGATAAGGATGAGGATGATAAACGGGACGAAACAGGTGAGATTCTAATAAATACTTATACGTAATGTTTTTAGACAATTATTTTTTGACAGCAAAGATTATATTAGTTCCTTTATTACTTTGCAATATAATTATTAGTACGTTAATCAGCGGATACTGGTGCGCACTTAGATATTGTATATAACAACTATTGTTTGTGTTCGACCACGATAAACTATTAATTGTTTTTATGCGACACCCTCGTTATCTAATTGCTTCTGCTAGACGCCAATTAGGAATCCTAAAGTGGATATTGTATTCCTCCTATTAATTTTTAATGAGCGATATACTTTATAATTGCAACACTGTATAGTAGAATACATCTTAATTGGCACAAACTGTATATTTTAAAGGGGAAGAATACAAGATTTATTAAAACTGTTACTTCCATGTTGGGCAGATTATGAATAAAGATTTGAGTTACTTATGACGCTGTCACATTATTTCACGTTTTTGTATGGACATAGTTTTTTCTACACCATAAGCACAGATAAGATATAGATAATGACAATAATAGGATAATGGAATATCTATCGATTCACAGATTTTTTCCTAATTCTATAATTGGGACACAAAAACGAATTATCAGTTTATTAATTGTGCTCTTTCAGCCATACCTAGATAATCGAATGTTGAAGTTGAATGCCTTATAGATTGCATAAATTTAATGTATTTCTGCGTCTCGGTAGCTCCCAAGTTTAAAACAATATCTGCGAGTATTAATTACACATCGTCAGCGTATTGTAAGTGACAAAAACGCACATGAATATCAGATGTACGCATGAGAAGAATCAGGGGACCCAAGATAGATCATTGTGGAACTCCTGGGGTTACTCTAATAATGATTTAACAACACACAGTTTGAGATGAAGTTGTTTTAGATGAGATGAATCTTATTTTATAAAAAACAAAACATATTGACGACTAAATTATTGTAAGTAAATATTCAGTTCGTGTTTGTGTTAAATCCAGTATAAATCGAAATTTTGTAAGCAATTTATAGAAGTTATTTAATAAATAGGAAGTTTGTATATCATTCTCATGTTTATCGTATATCCCATCTAGTTGTAGTCCTGTTAGGTCTTCGGTATGAGATACCTTAGTAAATCTCGCTAAACTGGAAATCCAAGTCACTGATAAATCCTCGCTCTAGATACCATTTTCTAATCATACTAGTTGTCCCATTTAGTTGTAGTCCTGTTAGGTCTTCGTTATGAAATAGTAAATCTCGCAAAACTGGAAATCTAAGTCACTGATAAATCCTCGCTCTAGATACCATTTTCTAATCATACTAGTTGAAAATTCTCGTACGTTTGCTTAGCAAACATCGAGAGACAGGTAGAACTTCACATTTTAAAGGAAACTCGTAAATCGAATCCGACAAAATCGTAAACCGATTACATCTGTTTTTTGCTTTTCGTTGGTTACATTTCCTACTAAAATGCGGCTACCTACAAATATAAAGCTTGAGTCCCTGTATGAAGATATGAATGAAATAGACACAAAAATCGGTCTGTAGTTTCTTCTAAGAGCGACTCCGAACACCATTTCCATTTCTAGTAATTTATAAAGCGACATGCATATATGCTTCTATTATTGATAGCACCATCATCATTATCATCAATGTGTGTATATATATTTCCATCATAACTTCATGTCGCTAGAGAATTATTTGTTTACTTTTTCGTCGGTGGGGTATCTGAAAATCGTGGCATTTTGTGCCACAAATTTCTCCTCTAAACCATTGCTCCAGAGAAGCAACTAAATGATTTGGCACTCAATTTGGCGAAAATTATTTTCAACAGCTTTTGTATATTTTTTGAAAAGATTTTCAACGAAAAGAGCGAAAAGTGCACACTGATCGGCTAAGGCGTCATTTACGAGTATAAATAAAGTACTGCACAGCACAGTTATCTGAACCTAAGAAAAACTGGTCAAAATGAAATTCAACTATTTTTACTTTAACATCACTTTGTGATCAGGAAGTATTGCGCGTACAAAAAAACTGTCAGTCTGTTTTCGCACTATAACTTTCGAACCCATTGGATATCGGCTGCAAATTTTAACGCTTTTTTTGGTATAATTTATGTTATATGGCAAAAAAAATGCATTTCTTATTTTTGAAACAGACAAGGCAAAAATAACATGTACCATAAAACGGGACTATACTTGCTCACCACAAGGTAACTTGCACACCATGTGTATCAGCTGAGTATTTTTTTTAAAGAATTTTGGGTTATCTTTTCTCGTGTTCCAAAGCCAGTTCTCTATTGTTACTAGTTAAGTAGAACCTAAAAAATGGTTCGCACCTACCAAAGAACCCCGAGAGCAATAACATACCGAAATTATTCAGAGGGACCATGCGTGAAGCGATAGAAGTATAAAATGTGGGCATGTTAAAAAAACTAGCAGCACAAACTTTCGAAGGAAAACGGACTACGTTAAGTAGAAGACTTGTCGGTGCAAACCCGAAAGCAGTAGGTTATCCAAAGGTTTTAAGTGATCAAGAAGGGGCTCTCATTTCAAGGACTTTGGGTGTTGTGGCAAAAATATATTATTTTTCATTAAAAATATTTATTTTTTGTCGTGGTCATAAAATACTACTTTCTTCATACAACTACGGGGCAACTTGCACTAAATAGGCTTTAGTAAGCTTTCTGTGGCCATGACCATGCAAGTAGCCCCAAATACTTGTACACCAAAAAAAAAATTGAGACCTGTGGCAGGAATTTTCCAATTTTTATAGCAGCCATAGATAGCCCTTGATTAAGTCGGTACAGGTTATTTTTTTCGAAGTTGTAAAGTAGCAATATACGGCGGTACATTGGAAAATTTGAAAACGGGTGCGTGCAAGTGTGTTTTACGGTAATTCTTGGTTGGTAACAATTGCAACCAGTCAACATTTTTTATATCGAGCAGTATATGGTTTCCTAGGTTTTTTGGGTCAAGGATATAAAAAATTACAATCATTTTTACCTATATTTGCACATGAGGAAATTTCCAAGAATCATTCTAATCTACGTATTTATTATGCAAATATAGCTATGTAAAATTTTAGTTTTTCCTTTGTATTTGATATCATGTGGAAGTATTGATTCATTCGTATTGATTTGACGGTTTTGGCATGTCAAAAATATACAAACATGATTACAGGATATTTTTTTATATAATAAATGCACTTTTCGAAAATTTTGTATTAGTTTTGAGAAAACGCATTCTAAGGAATGAACGAATCGAATATCTCGAGCGTCCTGTCGGCCAAATTATTAATTTAGATCTCCAGAGTAATTGCGCCGAAGGGAAAAAATGTATCATACAAAGTGCCACGTTTTGCAAGTGTTTGTTGTTATGTACCACTGCGACTATTTATTTGGCAAATTTTAAATGAAAGACTATGTGCAAATTACCTAAACGTGTATATACTTCATTTCATATAAATTGTTATTTGTATTATTTCTCTTACACGGCATAAATGCACCCCACTAACTGAAACGTTCAGGAATTAATTTTTAATAGTGATTTAATTAGAGTATATCTCTTTTAACGCCCTTTAATCTGATCAGCAGTTTATCTACGTTAGCCTTCGGTGATATACTGACGTCTTTCTCCCCTAACAGCAGCTCTTAATTACTTTAGGCGATTTATCCCTCTTTAGTTTCAATTAATTTGAAATATTATTTATTTGCAGATATACACGGGAGGATTAAATCGGAGAGGAACGGAAAGGATTTGGACGACGATGATATGACGGACGATGATAGGAAAGACGACCTGGTAGGTGGCAATATGCACCTCATTTTAGGGAATGGATATGGTCTGAAATCTGAAATGAAAACATCGGATTGTGGCGTGCCTCTACCACCCTCCAAGCCTAAAATATGGTCCTTGGCGGACACTGCAGCATGTAAGACCCCTCCGCCTCCGCCGCCGTCGCAACAGCAGCAGTGGTTAGGCGGTAATGGATTTGCATTGCCTAGCTCGAGGTACGGCGGAAACGGATTCCTCCCTAGTCATTGTCAGCAGGGGTTTCCGGACGTCCAGACGGACACCCCCCCTCAAACGCCCCCTAGTATGAAACTGCCGAGTGTCGCCAGCAACCTTCCTGGACAGGGACCCTGCATAGGAGCTTCCTCTGTTAATATCGGCTATTCACAGTCTGGTTTTTTAGGCGGCTTTGGCAGGCTGCAGTCGCCGCAAAGACCGCCACCGCCACAATCCAGTCAGATGCCAGCACCCACGGCGGATAACGCTGCCTTCAAACCCTTCTACAAAAGGTACGTTCAATTGAGCCCAAGTAAGCGTTGTACTAGAGTATGAGCAAATTTGACATGTAACACACTATATTATACTGCGCAAAATTTCCCTAGCCCTGTCACGATTTTTTCTGATTTTTTTACCCCTAAAAAATAATTTGCGCAAGACTTGAATGGACAAACATGACACATGAGGAGCGCTATCTTGTCGCTTCTGCAAAAAAAATTATAGCAAACAACTTGAATGTAACTAGCTAACAAAGAATGTAACTAGCAAACAGTGTTGTAACCATGGGAGGGTGGAGGTGATATAGCCCCCAACGCATCCGTCAGATTACAATCCTGATAACCACAGTAATTAATTATCCCTAGAAGAAATTACCTCTGGTGTAAAATTATACAAAAACATTTTTCTTGGCATTTTTTTTGTTGGATGAAGTCAACTAAAAATGCACTTTAAGACGTTTACCCTTGAAATTTCAAAAATTTTACACGATTTTGTTGAAATTATATTAAACGTCAAAATAGGTATGTTAAAAAAGTTGATCATTAATCTTCGCAACATTTATTAAAGTTGCAGATGTAGAAAAATATTATGTATATTGTCCGCCTCACGAGAGTTGAACTGAAATTTTGAATTAAAATTGGAGCTGGAGCTCCTCCGTTACTGGAACACCTCCGTTACTCATGTCTCATTTATAACCTTTATCACAGCATCTTTCTAAGTCTCTAAATTCAATGTATTTGTACTTGAGCTTAATTTGTATTTGAGGTTATGTTATGTCATGTGTCAATTCGTCGAGCGGAGAAACTATGGCAGCCTCACAAAGTTATTAAAAATAACTCCCAATAGTCCCAATAGGTGACTGAATAATGTTGTAAACACTGTTAAAATAGACACTGATTTTGATACTAATTCGCCTTCGAGATGTACAAAAAGAATGAAGAAGTGGTACCAAGTGTTAAATAGAATTTGCTACATATTTGCGTTAATCGAATATGAGACGTATGTTCTACCATTTGGTAATTCGAGTACATATTCAGATCTGTGACAAATACTTGACTACTCCCCATCCGGTTTTGGACATTTCGCTTTCACTATATTCAAGTATACGCAATAAGTACTCGAATTACTTGGGAAAATATAATTATTTAAAAATATGTGTGGTCAAATAATATTCGTTAGAATATCCGAATAGTTGGAGTATTTGATATTACTTACGTATCAACGGAACTGAAGAAACTGACATTTTACTTTTTAAAATTCAAGCAGAAAAATTTAAAAATATAAAATTATTACTTTTCGAAACGTCTTCGATTTATTTTATAATAATTATGTTTCTTCAAACTGTTTAAACTTGAGTGTAAAGCTTCGTTTTGCTATTTATTAGTCAATAAATCTGATTAAAGCCATAGTATCCAGTATGAAATTAATTCAGGTGATAGTAGTAGTAGTTTATATCATATGAATATTATCGTCAGACGGCACGAAAGTTGTGGCAAGTCCGTCAGTTGCTTTTCATGTCATCTGACTATTATTTTCATGTTATATGAGCCACAAATCATGAGCTCAATCAATAACAGACTGGATACTATGACTCTATTTTCAGAATTTTATGACAAGTACCTATGCGCTGGCGACCCTGCACCCGCATACCGGCGTATGACGATTATTTTTATAAAATACCATTTTTTCGACAACTTTCTACTACTTGATGGCCTGACGGTCAGTTATCTTATTATTAATATAGGAACTACCAATGGTAAAAAATTCAGACTGGATAAAATGACTTATTCAAAAGTAATACTAACACCCGGACTATTAGCCTGGGCGCACAAGTCAATTTAATATTTACATACACAAATATATTTAACGAGAGCATTGCGAAATATATAGCTTTCAGCCTGCCCTGATACTTTTTGAGTCTGTCCTGATTATACAGTCTAGGCTAGGCCCCTGAGCCCAGCCTAGCCTAGAAAGAGAAAGAAAAATTGCACTTAAATTGATCATACTGATGCGTACGCTTTGTGGTAGACTAGGTATGGTGAAAATCAATGTAATTTTATCTGTGGATTGGATCTAATAATCCGCGTCTATCAAGTTCTATCAGTTCCCACAATTAAGGCTCGACAACTTATCTGGCCGGTATTCTAATTGACTTTTTTTTGGTTTCAGCTCCCAAAGCATGAACGGGGGGTTCGTGTCGCCGGTTTGAGTCGCTCCCTGTTGGGCCTCGTCGACTCATCTGCTAGGTAAGTGTTGCCCACGCTCAAATATACTGAATGAGGAATGCTCGTCGTCGCTATCGCCACCTCTGTGACATTGACAAATGAAGCAAGATTCTGATCAGTGAATGGTCCTCGCGCGGGCCGGCCACTAACTAGCCCGCGGTACGCGAGTTACTCAATCGGATAAACCTGTCCCACTGAGAATCCATTGTTTTAAATCAATATCCTCTTTACACACCCTTTCTATTAGAGCGAGCATCTATCTGACTTATTGTTATGGCCCTGCGGTTCAGCCTCCCTCCTGCTTTTGTCATTAAATGTTTACAATTAGGCCGGGGCCGATAGGATCGCATAACGGTCACAAGGAATAACTTCTCGTAACTTGTTGTGACATAATAACTTCTTCAATTATTATTTAACAAATAGCCCCAGCGCTATCGAACTCGCACGCGTATTTAGCGTAATCTCGCTTCGGCAATTGTTGGACCAGTTTTGGGACAGGTTTTTACACTTATTTCTTACGAAGTGGATTATGTTCCGTGTGAAATTAAATGTAGGTTAACGATTCGTATTTTTACCGTGCGACTAAAGTGTTTTTTCTTTGTTACAGACGTGCCTGGCTAGATGAGCCGCCAAGGAAGCAGTTAATGGGCAAAGTGCAAAGCAAATATATAGTGTGAGTGAAGGACTCTCGTGTTGATCGGATGCAATCTGTTTGTATATTTGTGTAAATGCATTTATTTATATCTGTGATAAAGAACAAAATAATGTCTACCGCTATGGTGCGGACGTTTTCGGCAATGGGACTTTTCTTAGAAGTAGTTTCTGAAAATAGAAATTGCTCGCACCCGCGTTTGTAAATTGTTGTGTACCATCACAAGTCAGCATAGTTGTATTTCAGGTTTCACCTATTTTATTGTTATGTTCTTTTAAATAATTAGACAATTGTTGTGTATAAAGAGTACCATATCATGGATTTGTAAGATTATATTATTAACTAACATTATTTTTGTTGGCTCTTAGCCTAAATTTGTAAATTATTTTATCTGTTTGTAAATAGATCAATCAGTGTATAGAAGGATATTATAATTATGATTGTCTTGATTAAAATATTAACAGAGACTATATATAAATAAACGTTTTTTATTTTCCCTTCCTCTATGTATAAGTTCCTCATTTATGTCACTGTATAAAAAAACTAAATTATAGTAACAATTCATTTGATCTCTAGCCAGAAATATTAGAAGAGATTCCTCGTATAAAATAGAAGTCTAAAATAGTTTGCTGCAAACAATGAAATATATCAAAACTGTTACAATAATTCTTTAGGAACATACATACATATCATAATTTTTTTCAAAAATATGCTTTCAAAGGGGATTTCATATAAGATTTGTTGAAAATATATTAATAAAGTTAAACAGCCGTATTTATATCTTTTGCTCAAGCTTTTTTCGTTTCTGAGCCAATGTGAACTAACGTGTTCATGTACATTTGAATACAACTGCCTAAAGAGATACCACAATTACAAATAAGCCTAAATTAAAGCTTCCAGTTGAATACAATTAGAGATGTATACCGCGCGCCAATATCCTTGGCTATAGATGTGACCTCGATAAGAGGGAGCCGAGCGGTACCATCGCGAGACCGCTACGCTACTTCATTATATGTTTGGAAACCTTATCTGGCACCGACTCCAAAAATAACAAGAATTGTATATTATTGGCCCAATAAATTAATTGTATTTTAAGTAAGAATTAATAACGTAATGATTTTTTACTTTTGTGCAGTTTTTTCGAATAGATTTTTTTAAGTCGGTTTTGTTTTTTTTTGTTAAAAATATTTTTACTCCAGCGCATACTTGCGGCAAAGCTTAAACGTATTCTAGCATATTTACCATTGGGAAATCTCTTTCTCTTTGAGCTATTGTTTCAAAATACTATTTATTTGAGCCTATTTCCATGAGTTAATTATAGAGTATTATATTATGGAGTATCAAATATGGCCGCAGCCGCCTGTCGGTTCAAAAGAATGCGGTACCCTTGTCTATCTACAGCTCCGGAAAAGGCTAACAAAACGGTAAGTAACACTTATACACCAGTATATAATTGTCAAAATAGACATTTTTAACGCAGCATTTAGAACAGATTTTCTAAAAATCAGTTTAAAATTTAATTGAATTATGTTAATTCATTGGACTCTGGTTACTTCAGAAGGTGGATTTTAACACATTTACGCTTTTAATAAAACAATTCCCTCCAATTTTAATACTTCTCTATTGACAGCTCAAACACGACTTACTTCAGATACATAAAGGATATAAAGCCCGAACGTCACAGTTAAAAGAAAAACGTATTTTTAAATATATTTATTGATGTTAAAATTAAATATGCGGTTTGTATATTGTACAATTACTTACATAAATTGGAACAATACAGTATGTTTTTTCAGGTTTCAGTTATATTTATATTTCACGTGATTTTTGATATTACATAAAAAATAAATACGTACCTATGTACCTATAACTTCGTTTTCTTTTATTGCGATCAGACAAAATTGGAGGCTGAGCGAAGGGAATATTGTCTTCGAACGGTAAATTAGTCTTACCGTTCTTAATACTTGATATACGTTGACAGATGAGCGTTTGACAGATTAAAAAAATACTCATAGCGTTAGAAACGTAACTACACAATAAGATATAAATATGGCCAACAATCCCTAGAACCGAAATTAAGTGTAGACTGTAGTGATAAAAGAACAATGTTCTAGGCCTAATATTGGAGAACATACATTGAACGCCATGCCATACCTACCCGCCCCATACCTACGTTTCATGTTACCATTGGAGTGATCTACGTAACAAGTTAAACTAAGTACCTACTTTCGTAATATCTTATTACAAATGCCCGTTTCCGAGATAATATGTTACATCTGAAGGCAATGCATGTAGTATAGGAACCAGTGCGTTACTTTGCCAGGAGAAAATCAATTATTCTGATAGACAGTTCTGCAGTATATGCACGCAAGGGCGCTGAATATGCTCAATTTATTCCAAGAGCTGTTTTGGGGTAACAAACAAAATTTCTCTCAACGAAAATTAAGTGCATATGGCATTTATGAATATCAGTGAATCAGAAAGGTCTATCCCAAGGGTATCGACCCCTAGAGATTCCATAGGCGAGGCGCCTAGAGCCGACTTCCATTCATGCCAGAGTAAATGCTTGTGGTCGCAAATATTCGCCTTAATTTAGCAACAAGGTACTGATTTCCATCTAGTAATGGTATGTATGGGAGACGGCGACGTTATTTGTATAATCATCCCTACAAAGCTGATTCTCTCTCATTTTGTTGTTTTGACATTGTAAGTAAACAAAACGTCAGTCTACCTCTATGATGTTGTTTCCGAAGGTTATTAAAAAAATGGAAACTAAATAAATGTTATATAAATGTATTATAGCTGTAAAACTCTTTAAAGTGATCAAGGATACCTATAAGGAAAAATAGGTATAGTATAATGATGGTCTACCACGCTGGAAGTGTAGTCATGAATTATTTTTTTCTCGAAAAGTTTAGTTCATAACTAAACAAGGGAAAAAGACAGTCCGATCGCCTAATGTTGCCCAAGCTTTGGTAAATGCAATGAAATGCATTATCGCCGATCCGCTAAAAGTCGCTCTGGATAATTTTATTTTACATACCAGCATTAAATTAGAATCTACAAAGGTGCTTTTTTGCCTACAAGTAGGTAGTTTAAATAAGTTAATTATTGTTAAATAAACGTCGTCTATAAAGTGGCAAAGGGTTTGGTAGATGTGGTTGAAGTCGTAACACGGGAACTTGATTAAAACAGTAATCTAACGGAGTGAAATAAAATTCCTAATTTGAATGTTAATTATAATTTTTTTAGTGACTTATATTATAGTAGTAAAACAATGACATTGTTGACAAACAATCAACAGATTTATAAATATACAAACCGAACACTAATTCAAATGTGGACAGTAATATCTGAGCTTCAAAATGAACCATAAAATAAAAACACCACATTTTTAAAACCTGATTTAGAGAAATCTCGTAAACTTGATACTTCAAAGCAGATATTTTTGGACCACTGTTAACTGATAATTAATATTCTAAACAAGAATATGAATTATGGTCTTGTTAAATGGTTTCTGTAACAGTACTTGTGAATGTGGACGAGAATAGTCGAGATGGCATTGGGCGTGTTGTCACATCAACGGATACCCTTCGACACTAATGTATATTAATGACGAAGGTATATCTTATCATTAGAAGATGCTGTTATCGTATGCCATAACTAATGGTGCACACATTTGTAAGTCACTAAATCGACAGGAGTAATATTTTGGATTTTGATGTTAATGTATGCATAATTTTCTCTATACACTGAAGGACATATTTTGTCCCAAATTTGATGTTCCATAAATTTGAAACCAGCCGATCGATTTTGATATTTTTTTTTTGTTTGAAAAGGCGATTCTTGCGGATGACTATTTTGCAATTGGCTTTCCATAAAAAATGTATTTTTTAATATGTACAGCCTTTAAAACCCGATTATGATTTTGACACGAAATGTCGCTGTGGAGTGAAATTTTATTTGTATTTAATTCTTAGGTCACGGTGTTTACCATTCTTTTTCCAATATTCTCTTTTTTGAATCACCTCTCTAGCCCCTTCAGCAACGAAGATTCAGCGACATTTTAGATGAAACGGTGTTATTAAATTTGATATTCAACAAGGAGGCCGTGGAGCTGAAAATGTCTAAAAAGTTCATCGTTTAAGAAATGTTTAGCGTTTTCGATTACGGGCGCTGAAATAATTGTTACTTACAAGTACAAACACCATCAAAAAGAAATAACAAACAAAGAATTATTCGACATTTTAGTAAAACGACTGAAATTATTAACGATTAAAACAATAAACTTAAAAAATAACTGAACAACAAACTAACTAATAACGAGTATTTCCTCCTCTGGCTGCTATAATCATCCCATACCCAATTCATCCCATAAATGCTCAATGGGATTCATATCAGGGCTTTTAGCGGGCCACGGCATACGATTAATTCCGACATCGTTTAAAAATTGTGTTATCATCACTGCGGTATGCGGTCGTGCAGTATCTTGCATTAAGAGGAATTCTTCGCCAATGTAAGGTGCAAATGCGACAACATGTTCATTCAAGATCTCTATGTATCTAACTGCATTTAGAGATTGCCGTGGTAGAAACACAAATAATTCTGTACGGGCATCGCTGGTAATTCCACCCCATACCCTTAGTGAACCACCGCCAAAACTCTCCCTTTCACTGAACATACCATCCTCGTATCTTTCCCCACGCCTTCTCCAAACCCTCCGACGCCCGTCTACTGATCTCAACATGAATTCGTCAGTGAATAAAACTTGACACCATTGCAACTCATTCCAAACAAGATGAATTCGAGCAAAATCCAAACGAGCTACTCGATGTCGTCGAAGTAATCGCATTCCAATAGCAGGTCTTCTTGCGATAAAACCGAGACTCCTGAATCTCCGACAAATTGTTCGATCTCACACAACTGTTCCTCGTGGGTTTCTTAAATTTCGGTTTGTGAACACACCTGTTTGATAGGGATTCCTCGATATTTGCAGACCAATAAATCGATCGTCAATATTTTGCATAATCCTGGAACTACCCGAACCTGGACGTCTGCTGTATTGGCCCGTTTCTTGGTAGCGCTGGATCGCTCTTCGGACAGTTGTGTCTGGTAGACTAACAATACGAGCTGCATATATTTGACTCCTTCAATCTTCTACCAAGGCCACAACTCTAGCTACTTGAATTGGACTAATTTGCACTGGCATTTTCTATTAGAACGTTAACTGAATTTTTTTTTCACGAGAATTTCAACTGAATCTTTTGACATTTCAGTGTTAACCGTTACCATAGCCTACTTGTTAAATATCAAACTTAATAACACCGTTTCGTCTAAAATGTCGCATCTTCGTTGCTGAAGGGGCTAGAGAGGTGATTCAAAAAAGAGAATATTGAAAAAAGAATGGTAAACACCGTGACCAACCTAAGAATTCATTACAAATAAAATTTCACTCCACAGCGACATTCGAATTTCGTGTCAAAATCATAATCGGTTTTTAAAGGCTGTACATATTAAAAAATACATTTTTTATGGAAAGCCAATTACAAAATAGTCACCCGCAAGAATCGCCCTTTCAAACAAAAAAAAATATCAAAATCGATATGGTGGTTTAAAAGTTATTGAACATCAAATTTGGAACAAAATGTAGGTGCGCCACTTTTTATGTCCGATAGTTTATATATTGAGATGGAAATGAACTTGGGATGATTCATTATTATGTAAAATTGCATGTTAGGACAGTAAACGTTACAAAATATAATTTTTTTTCTGTGCCATGTATAAAAACTTATAGAATTGTTGTAATTACAATCAATTATGTCCGGAAATAACTAAATAGTTGTAAGTAAACTATAATTCAGATTTATAATAAATTTAGATATAATTTAGCACATATCTCGACTGGATAGGGCTGGAACCTTTGATGTAACTGTAACACTAGGAGTAGTTTCCACAAACACCAAAACACTTTCACTTCGCTCGACGCTCGTTTCGCCAACCAAGTTGGCATCATCCGGAGACGATTAAAACTGACTGACTGTTACATATTTCGAGACCAAATATCGCGCAGGACAATTTATTATTAAACAGTACATTGTCAAAAACTAACTTATCATAAACCGAGTATCATGCATATCAAAAGATAACTTAAAATCCAGCCTTGAATTTAGTACCAAGACGAGATGGGAGATTTAGTACCATATGAGACATGTAAAATTAAGAGAAATATTACCATGTGAAGAGTGAAATGTAGACCAATTATGTGAAATTTTTCCAAATGTCAAGAACTGTCATATGTAAGGGTGGCTTCGTCAGCGACTTGTACCATATCTGAAAAAGACATTAAATTTATTAAATTGTATAAAAGACAACGATAAAATTGATTTAGTAAGTAAGAATATTGTTAATTTAGTATGTAAGAAATGGGCCCGTTTATTTGATTATTTAATAATTTCAGCCCTATTCCACATCACCCATGTCCAAGCGCTTTTTTTTTAGTGCCCCGTAGGCCCATCCCACTATAATTCTACCGATTTTTACTCATCAAGAGGCTCATCAATGTGTTATTTTTCAACTTCTGAATTGAAGCATCCTTATTTATGGCAATTGGAGCACATATTTGAGCAGCGCAATCTAACTTTGGCACAGCAGCATCGTTTGTTGCAACTGCAACCCTTGTTACAGTTGTAAGATACCAACTGGAGAATGGAAACTGGAGCCAGTGCCCCGATGCCGGTGGTGGAAATTCGCGATAATATGTTCCTCATTTTTTCCAACCCCACTCTGTAGCATCCATGTCTCCCCTTGTCAAGAAGACTGAAATTGGTGAAATGCTCTATATGAATGTTGTTGTAAAGCTGCAGGCTGCAGATGTTGGTGGCAGTCTTGGTAAAATTGCAGCGTTGCTCAAATGGCCGACAAATGTATTAAACGAAATGAATCTTTGATATATTTTTTATCTTTGATTTACATAATATGCTTATATAAGTAACTTTTGCACAATATGAATATGTAATGATGTATATAATCTGTTAGATTTACATAATACCATATTCTTTCCTTAATCGGATATTTTCCACCGTCTCTGATAGTCCAGTCGAATTAGATTAGACATGATAAAAAGATTTTTTCCCAGTTGCCCGAAAGCCTCTTTACCAAGTTACACTTTTTGAAGATTCATCCCTCTTCTACATAAAATATATCACACATTTGCCGTAGACCAAACGGTTCTGCTGTACGACGTATTTTTAAGAAATGCTTCAAATCACACTTTTCATCGATAAATATTCACTGCTGACTATGAAAAAATACACTACGTGTTGCTTCTTACCTTTTCTGTTTAGGAGGGAAGCGTTAGAGAAGTAACGGATTTTCTAATTATGTAGAGGATGGATGAATCTTCAAAAATTATAACTTGGTAAAGAGCAGGTAATTGGCACATAAGTAAAATTCCAAATTTTCCACCCCTCAAAATAGAGAACGCACATGTTGTAGCAGCGTGTAGTTTTCTGTGCTTGCTTATTATGCCTTCTTAAACTTCCACAAAAAAAAACTGCACTAGACGCATTTTTTTTATTGCCTATTAATAAATGTCTAATTCGTCTAGATTACAAAAATATTGTTTCAATGAGTTTATATTCCACATTCACTGAAATCTAGGATTGGCAACTTTGAGAAGCACATATGCAGTGTTCATATGCAGTGCACATATGAAGCACATATGCAGTGTACAATAATTGAAAATAAATCTCATAAAATTAAGTTACATAAACTATGTATAATGTGGCTTTGTTTTAATTAACCATATATAAAGAAATTATATATCATATTGCAGTGTTATATGATATATAATTTCTTTATATCTGGTTAATTAAAACAAAGCCACATTATACATAGTTTATGTAACTTAATTTTATGAGATTTATTTTCAATTATTGTACATGTACAAATGACACTGATTCATCTAAAAGGTTGGTTCTCCTTAAAAAACTCATAACCTCAAAGTATTAAGTAGGACGATTCCACATAGGAAGAGATAGATTCCACTAAATGGAAAAAAATATATTGAAATTTCCTTCTGCGTTTTAAAAATGGCTCCACAAATACACGTTTTATTCCTTATAATTAAATTAATTACAAGAACAGAAAAAGTATTTCAACATTAAACACTTTTATTGACCAATAATTCAGTTGGGGGCTATTAAAAACATCACGCCGCGTCTACAATGTCTATGTTATATTCCTAGCAAGTGTCTATTTTTAATTTTATTCGGCCCAGTATGGCAGGTGGTGTAGAAAGAAGACATAAATACAGATATGTGATCCCGGTCTTATTCAGTTTGGCAATCTGTGTTCACAACAAGCAAGATAAATGATACAGACTAGTCGTTTATCCTCTATCAATAATATAAATTGTCCAAATACGATTATATATTTTAATTGTGCGGACAAGTGGTTTTATTAATGAGTCTCGGGGAGCGGGGTTCGACCCACACGCCGGCCAGGTAGGCCACTAGTTGGGTTTGTTCAAGTTTAAGGGGAAGTGGTCGATGTAGATTATTTCATTGTTTTCTCAGTACTGTTCTGACATTTATTATTAATATACATATAGATGAGTCTCCGACTTATCTTACCTTGTTTATATTTAGTGCTTATTCTCTGAAGACTATTTTACATAAAAATATTTAAATTGAACTAATTATAATAATTTTACATCCGTTCACTGTTTCAGTGAACAATCGACGGAAAGCCGAATTAACTACGTCGAAATTATGGGTAGAATGACCTAACTAATTCTAAATAAGGCGAGATGATAGGGTCAATAGTTTAGAACAAGTAAGAGTCCCCCGCGATTTCTGTATGTAACATTATGATGATATGCCTATCTTCATTTTATGAATTTTTAGAAACAAATTAAAGACGTGCTGGACGTCACTTCCTAGTTGGTACTGCAAAAACGCATTCCTTCTTAATCTGTTTCAGAAATGCAAAATCAGATAACCATGCATCATCTTCCAAAGCTTGGGAGATGTTCTGGGTATAAGCCGTGCATGAATTGCTTGAACTGGAACTTGCGGTGATTGAAACTTCTTGGTTTAATAAAATTTACACACGAAACAATTGAAACACTGTCAGACAATTGGAGGGCATATATTCTAATGATTTATACAGATTTGTTTGCAGAAACCTGTACTAAATCGCCGCCGTTTTGAATTCTCTAATCTTTGCTTCAATATCGTAATCTCGAGCGACATCGAAAACCCAAAGTGTTGATTTTGGTCTAATTCTGTTGATTATTACACGAGATCCGTAATTTGTTTATTAATTGTTAATAAAAATTAGCCAATTGTTAAATATATAATGGGAAAAATTAAATGCATGTCCAAAGTACATGTCAAACTTTATTACTATGTGTTTCTGAACAGTTTGAAAAAAGAAATAGGAAAATAGGTAATGTCTACATATCGTATGAGCAGTGTCGTAGAACCATATAGGGAAAACCTGGGGAATGAAACCCAGGGAAGTCCTGTGGATATACACTGCTATCATAAGACCAATGATGGCCTATGCAGCTGTTGCTTGGTGGCCCAAGAGTAAACAAATAACAGCAAAACTCAAGCTATGCCAGGTACAAAGAGTTGCCTGTCTGAGCATAACCGGAGCTTTGCGAACAACACCAACGAGAGCAATGAAGTTAATGGTGTGTCTTTCACCGCTAGATTTACATCTAGAGGAAGTGGCTTTGACTACCATGATTCGCCTCAAATCCGTTGGCATACTATCAAACGCAAGCTGTGGCCAAACCAGAAGCAGCCTGTGGACTGAGGCTGTCAAGACGATACCCCTTTTACAGGCATGTGCAGACGGCAATTAGGGGCCTTCCATGGCCAATTTGAGGGAAATACCCCTAGGCAACATCATCACATTTTGTACAACACTTGGCTGGTCGATGGCCTAGGGAGATATTTCCCTCACGGAGGAAGCACAAGGGGGCCAATGGGGCCTAAGTGCAACGGATCTCTGATCCGCACTACGGTCAAATTACAGAATTCAGAATTCGACATAACTATGACAGATATTTTTTGTTAATCAACACGAGACTTTTTTAATTAATTCATTTTCACTATGAAAATACCGCACATAATATGCTGTCTATGCTGACTTGGTATATTGAACTGAAATCATTGCATATCGTGTTATTTACATCTGTGGCATGTTCGTTCATGGTCGCGTTTAATCGGACATGACGTCCTTGTCAAACGATGTCGGGACATATACGGCGCAGGATAATGTATCATTTGGGATTGCTATTTAAAATTATGATAATAAAATTAGTTCCAGTGGTCCAATTTTTTAATAAAAATTTAAAAAGAGAGTTTAATATATAATAAATTTAAATTTATATTTTTCGTGCTGTCCTTGCTTCCAGGGGCAGCACGCCTCTGGTGTAGTGTCTTTCGTGTTTATAGGATTTCCGGATTCTTTATCATGAATAATTACTCCGTGGAGAAACTTTTGAAGCTGTATTAGTGCTACTTACGTAACAATTAAAGTCCCTTGCTAACTTTAAGGCAATACCGATGAACAACATGCTGATTAAATATTAAACAGCTGACTACGTAAGATCTGTTCATTTTACATATACTTTGAGAACTAATTTTCTAACGAAAATACAGGGTGTTATTAAAAAAAACGAGATTGAGGCACTCGAAATGTGCGAACTTTAGAATTTTTTTTTCACACCATGTATAATATTTTTCAAAAACTAAAAATATACCGTACTAGAATGAACCTCAGTCTATATTCAGACAATGTTTTGCACGATTTTTATCAATAACAAGTGGATTTATTGAGAAATTAAATAATTTGTTTAGATTAAAATTTAATTAACTCAAAAGCTGTTCAAAATTTTTCAAATCTCATTACAAAAAATACTTATAATTACTAAGAAAATCAATATCCGCAGCAAAATATTGGGTGCTCCATTAAAGAAAGTTTATTTTTATAATGCCACAATTTTATAGGCCACAGTGTAAACTAAAAAATATTAAAAAATAAAAACTCATTAGATACTGAACAACTTTTATGTATAACTTTATTTTCTAACTCTTACGGCTTTTGAGATAAGGTGGTGGACTATGCTTAAGTGTACACTGATATAACACTTCCTTCCGGAGAAGCTATCCATTGCAGCAGAATAATATTATTAAGTCGTTAGTAGTTTCTTAGCTAAAATCTTATATGGTGAGGATTATTATTACATAAGAAACAATCTCCAATTTCAAGGCTCATCAAGGCTATTAAGTAAAAGTTACATTCTATGTAATTCATGGGGCTCCTGTACAGAACGTTGGTTTATCTGTCTAAAGCAATGTTAATTACCTTCTAATAAGATTACAGAGATGTAACTCATAATTTATGTACTTGGAAGGACCAGTTAAACTTAAACGTATAACGATTATGAACCCACCGGGTTACATAATATTAAAGTATCCAGCCGAGGATGCTTCACTTTAATTGATGAAGATTAATTATTTTGTTAAACTTCAGACTGTAGGTATTATTTGTCAATAATATTTTCAAATAATTTTATCAATTAGAAAGGCAGAAAAATCATTAATATAATAATTGTAATGCAATCTTACGTAAGCTAAATTGCATATATCAGACAAGAGTATCTATATGGTGGGGAAAATGTTTATGGAATTAATTCACTAATCGCAAACCTGTAAATATTTCATAAAACGCTGAAACAGGTAAACTATAATGATTTTATTTTATAACCTATAAAAAACATAGAAAATATTTACACCAACTATAAAATCTGTTATTCGGATATCAATATTTAACTATCGCTAAAAGTGATGAAAATTTTGAGCATATTCTTTGCTGACACATTCCCAGGTTATGACGGAATTAATTTCTAACAATATTTAAAATATCCGGCGTTATTCTTCTCATTTCTGTTGTGATTCATTCTTTTCAATCATCCAAAGGTATAGGTTTTGTTTTAAAAAATAATTTTTTAAATAACCCCATCGAAAGAAATCCATTGGGGTTTAAATCTGATGTAAAAACATTTTAAACCATGCTTAACACAACTACACGATTTAGAACATTCATTTGTGGAGTTGCAGCTAATAGTTTTTAATAAATTTCCCGGAAGTAACGGTTCTGTCAATTGGATAGGTTCTAATCTATTTTTCTCAAGCTTCCAGCCGCGCTCTGTTGGATTTAAATAATTTCTAAGCCATTGTTGGACTTGATAATATTCATACTCTTTAGCCAGTGTTGCATGTTCTGCTGCAGATTGTGAAAGTGGGAGTATTGACAAATGAAAGTTCTTTTTTTTTAAATCCAAACAGATATACCGGAGTGTATTCAATTCAATTTTAGAGCTTTTTTCCCCATGTATATAATGCATCTATGATTTTAAATCGCTCACTTTTATTTTGCTCGTGGGAAGCGTTTGGCACGAATTTAATTAATTTTTGCTTCCTTTGAAAGTGGAAAGCTAATGTAGTGTCACATCCAGAAAAGACATGCATGAATCCAACCAATGACTTTAAATTAGCTAGAAAGAATGATTTACAGTCATAAACGTCTTCTGCTTTTTTACCTTTACTCGTTTTCCAAAAGTATATATTTTTATATGAAGTTACATTTTGGTAAAAGAAATATGGCTAAGACATCGATATCTTTAGCTACAATTATAGGTAGCTTAATTTCAAATTTATTTTAATTTTAATTATTTAAAATTTAGTATAAGCGACTATACGACCGATTTTGAATTAAAATTTGGCGTGATAGTTTACCACGCTTAAATGTTATATTTGACCAAAAATGAAGTTCCTACATATAAAATAAGTATTTGACAAAAATTCGGTAAAAATCTCGTTCTTTTCCCCTTTTTTAGTTGTTTTTGTTATATTTGAAATAATTATAATACTTTTTTTATTCGCAAACAGTTTTGTTATGTACAAAATTTAATTCTAAAACTTTTTTCTAAAACTTCCGACTTATATGAGCGAAAAGGAGAAACAAATGGTATCCTTTTGCGATTATTTCACTACTTGTTTAATAAAAAATGAAGCACATATTTTTGAACTGTTTTGAGAAATTTCTGTTTATTCTGTTACATAGTAGAGCACCATAAATATATGAGAAGGGCGTAGTACAATTCAGGCAGCATATCACAAGTAAATGTTTTTCTTAACTGCCATAAACAAAACTGACAGCAATGAATGACAGCTTTGAGCAAGCGAAATTAATTTGCAGCGATCAATTCAACCTGGTAGATACCTAGGTAAACACCAAACAATTTGCAATTCGATGAGAGAGAATTAATTCATCGATCGGAACTAAATTTTAAAATATCTATCTCCCAATCATTCAGATTTAATTTATCACAGGTGAACCATTATGTCGTAAGAGTTATAGTCTGCATTGCCCAAAGCTTCTGTTTCCTCGGTTACCAATGTTGTGTCGTCTGCAAATAAGACACAAAAATCTTCGCCAATAGAAGGGTAGATCATAAATACAAAAAAGATATCATGCGCCAAGACAGAACCTTGGGAGAAGCCATTGTTTTTTGGCAGTAGATCTGATTTGAGCCCATTAACGTCCACATACTGATACCTGGGAGATAGATAAGAGAACAAATTTAACGTATTATCGCGGATACCATAATACTCCGATTTCATAAACATGATATGGGATATCAACACAGTCGAAAGACTTGATAAGGTTATACATCGTAGCACTAGAACATATTCCCTCATCTAGGTGGAGAGCCTTGATGAGGGAATATGTTACTCAAATTGCGATTTAGAAAAGAAGCTTTTCAAAATATTCGGTTAACCTAGTTTTGATGATTATTTCCAAAATTTTACCAATCAGGGGAACTATAGCAATCGATCTATCCAGTGTGTCCCTCTTGCCCTTCTTGTGAAGGGGTGATACCTTCGAAATCTTGAGAGACTCTGGCCATATGCTGCAACAATACATTTATTAAACAATAAAGTTAGTGGCTCAATTAAGGACTCAGCTGATGGCTTTATCGTAAAGCTATTGAGACCGTGAAAGTCTAAGCTAGACGAGTTTTTTAAATGGGAAATAGCGTCGCTAACATCCAAGTTGGTTATAGGTAGCATACAAAATGAAGAAGAAAGCTTATTATTCAAGAACGTTAATGGGTTGAGGGAAGAATCATCGATTGTTGTAAATATCTTACTACAAATAGGATATAAAATACAAATTGAAGTCATCTGAACAAAAAGCTGTTTCAAGATTTGGTTTCTTAGTTTTCCTGTCGCTATTTAGAATATTCCAAATGGTTCTTCGTTCGTTATCTGAAGAGCTTTACGTTTTTCATCTATAATAGCTTTCTTATAGATTTTCTTATGTTCACTGTAAATTTGCCGTATTATATCGGACTTATTAGAGTTAAATACATATTCAACGAAATACGAAATCATATAAAATTACATTATGTTTAAACAACATTCCAAATAGGATTTGCCTATATTTATTAGCTCTTTTTAAATAATAGACGATGAAACACAATCACGGAATCTTTTCAAATAAACTTGATATTAATAAATTTATAATATTATATAAGAATTGCTAGGAGAGATAGCGGTGATAAATATATTCTCAACTATACTGTGCCTATTATATTTAAAGATGAACATTACCATTACAAGAGTCTAGAATGTCCAAATGTTACCTAAAGCACCACGGGAGACGGATATTTGACAAGCTGTAATCCCACTGTTTAAATTTTTTAGCCACCGCGGGATGTTTTTAAGGAAAATTTGTAAAATGTCAACATAAATTTTTATTTGTTTTTTGGTCTGCATTTTAATTACCATTTTTCAAATTTACCAGACTATTACCGAGAACAGAAGATAAATCAAAATTCTTTCCGACGCCTGTTGCTTTTTCACAAACGTATAGAGAGAAGTATTCATTATGTATATTAAAGCAATAATTCAACATTTGTACTACCTTGATTTATGTATTATTTAACAGCGGATGACCACAACTAAATTTTTGAAATAAACGTTGGTTTTAAGGCTAAAATATCATGCTGGTACCATAGCCTGAGAAAGTAAATACTGGATTCATAGTGGGCTAAAAAATTAAAATAGAAGGAAATATCAAAATCGTTACCATACTTATGCTCTGTCTTTATATAAGGTCAGTACTCCACCGAAATATAGCGCGGTCTGTCTACGGATTTGGACCCTTAAGTGGAGATACAGTAAACAAAAACATGTAAAAAATCTGAAATTTTCCGTAGAATTCAATAAACCAAAATACCCATGGTAAATTGTGCCAAAGTTGGCCAAAAACGGGTTTTTCCATTTTACTCTGTCATGGTGCCATAAAATGAAAAAAGTTTTATACAAAAGTTGTAGAACTATTAAATACGAATCGATCTGTCGAAATCCGATGAGGAAAAATTCAAGAATAAATAATTTATTTGCAAAAAATCGATGAAAATCGCGTTTTTTTGAAGCGCTGTATCTTCGTGACAACAACTCATTTTTTCACGAAACTTGGTGAAAGTGTAGCTCTCCACCAACTGAAAAAGATCATTTTAAAAAAATTTAAAAATATATAAACTTTTTTCAAAACTTGATTTTTTAGAAAAAATTACGTTTTTTTTAAATCTCGATAGTTCATACACGCTTTCATATTTAGAGTCAATTCTGAGCTTAAAATTTTCATGAAATGTTGTACTAACATTTTTATTTAAGCGCGCTTTTAAAATTGATTGTTAATATGCGAAAAATCGGTTGAAAAATCGGGGTTTTTATTAACAACAAAAATATAGATTTTTTTAAAGATTTTTTTTTCTTTTTTGTTAGCATGGAATAGCTGGTATTTTTTTCATTACCTTACTTTACTAAAATATTGACAATGAATCAAAACGTGTATAGTACTTAATTGATGCGTAGTTTTTTTTATCGGAGACCCTCCCTCGTTGTCACAGGTACGTTCTTCGCTGTATGCAGCGAGTACGGAAGAATCGGCCTCGCTTTCGATCTCATCATCATGAACATCGGTCTGTGATTCATCCATCACCACGCAAGACTCATTAAATACATCTTCGTCCAAGTCGTCATCAAGAGCCTCGGCCCTTATTTCGTAACGATAATGTGAACACGATAATGAAGCACCAATACTGTAACGGTTTGCTGACCACGTGCACTGCACAGTATAGAGTTGAGAAAGAATCAGACGTAGATGAAGTTGCCGAGGACCTCGAATCGGCTCTCCCCCCCCCCCCCAAACCGGTACTGTGTGCTCCGCTTCCCATTAAATTTCCAAAGAATAGAAAGCGAATATGTCATTGTAGTATTTTTTTATGTAAAATACCAGTATTGAACTACAAACTTTGTAAATTTCAGCCCTTAATATTAAAAGATAGCTACACTAGATTTTTTTCAAAAAGTAAATTATCTCGGCTCCAAAGGGTTGTAGATATTTTTTTTTGCTAATTTATTAAAAAATACCAGCTATTTAATGCTGCTAACAAAAAATGAAAAAAAAATTCTTGCAAAAAAAAGATTTTTTTGGTGTTAAAAGAAAAC
Organism: Tetropium fuscum; assembly: GCA_964058915.1. Classification (NCBI taxonomy): domain Eukaryota; kingdom Metazoa; phylum Arthropoda; class Insecta; order Coleoptera; family Cerambycidae; genus Tetropium; species Tetropium fuscum. The sequence continues at coordinate 39,361 of CAXKVY010002107.1, forward strand.
GATTTTTCGCATATTAACGATCAATTTAAAAAGCGCGCAATAAAGAAAAATGTTAGTACAACATTTCAAGAAAATTTTAAGCTCAAAATTGATTCTAAACATGAAAGCGTGTGTGAGCTATCGAGATTTTAAAAAGCGTGATTTTTCGAAAAAATCAATTTTTGCAAAACGTTTATAATATTTTTAAATTTTTTGAAAATAGTCTTTTTTGGTTAGTAGAGAGCTTTGGTTTATTGAATTCTACGAAAAATATCCGATTTTTTACATATTTTTGTTTACTGCATCTCCGAAGTGAAAAAATAACATAACAGGGCCAAAAATAGTCGGACTGCACTAATAGGGGACTGTAGTTCAGCGCTCTAGCTTGCCACAATTGGAACTCCTAAAAGAAGTACGTTCGAACCCCGCGAGTTGAGCAATAAAGTTTCGTTAATTTATTTGAAAAATAAACACCTGGAAAATCTCTATGAGGTTATCTAAGTGTCCCTGATTATATGTATAACATTTCTGAAAAGTGAGATTTGCTGTTAATTAATATGCTAAATATTAGGCATAATATATGTTTATAACAAAACGAGGGTATTTAATTTATGAGTTAAGTTGCTGTATTAATTATAGATAAACGAATGTTTAAATTATTGTTCTTACAATATTTATGATATTACTTTCGTTCCGTATATGAACAATCATATAGGAGTAAATGACGTAGTCGGCATACTTAACGATAATTATTATAAGAAGGTGAAATATTGGTGGTCATAGAATTTTTGTCTGATAAGACAAATAACTGTTATTCACAATGAATTTAAGTTTGGGGCGATATTTCTTTAATTTATTAAATTACTGTTATTACACTATTGCCCCCCGTTGCATAATTTTAAATAAATAGCTGGTTATTATTAGGTTTCGTTAGATACGGCAAATAACCCTTTAAGATATATTGAACTGGGTAACCTTTATTAGTAGATAAACTTATGTGAATAGGCCGACAATAACAATTCCAATGTTAACAAAATAGCGTGAGTTATCAGCAAGTAAAAATAAGACGAAGATTAAGCATTTCGTGTAAGATATGACAGAGTCGTGTCGACACCCCATTTCAATTGCGTCGCGCCCTCGCCGACCCCCACAAACGCATTACTATAAATTTCATCAAAATACTCAGAAATTAACATATTCAAATTTGTGACCGGTGTAACTGGAGAAAGTCGAGCGAGATAGTTATCAGTTATGGTTGTTTTCGGAGTATGTTTAACAGTCAGCATGGTAAAGTCACGAGACAATCGTCACGGGGCGTCCGCGCGCCACTGTTCTCCGAGGGTAACAGGGCGCTATTCAACCGTACACCCCGGCACTTACCGAGTTATTTATGGCGTTTAGGAATTGACTACCTTATTGTTTGACTAACTATTACGTTTGCCTCGTTTATCTACAGATGTATCTTATTTTATCTTTTGTAAAGTCAGTATTTAAGTATTTTAACGTTTATTATATATTATACACACGTGGTGATTTTACTCTGCACGTTTAATTCTCCCTGTGCTATGAAATTAGAAGTTTTTTGTCTCAAGGGACTTGGTTGGTATGCTATATTCCCTCTATTCTATATCATTTCATTCTAGTTCATTTTCTCAAAGCGAACAATGAAAAACTTGTTAATATTTTTCGAAGGCCTATTTTACGCGATTTGCAAATATGATATAAAAAAGCATATACATGATATTTTAAAAACTGCATGGTTGCACTTCCCATGAAGAATCGATCCTGAAAATATAATTTGTATATAATTTTTTTCTTCTATTTTGCATAACTTTCGCGTAGGTATATCTACTTAAATATTTCGTAGTTAAAATAAATATGTGTTGATCTCTAAAATATACCTACGTTACAGAATTTATAGTAAACTATTAGACGTAGATGTTAATGTATTGAGGAATTAAAATAATATTTCTCAACAATGTAATATGGTAGCCACTATTTTCAGTGAGACCGCCATGGTATGTAACGTAAATAGATTCCGTTCCGTTATATTTCGAATTCATATCCACCGCGAGCTACCTATAGATCAACCGTTGAGCTTCCGTCCCGCTGAAAACCACGTGGGGTACGATGCAAGTCGAATAGTAGAGAAAATGCATAAATAACGCACGCGACGCAACTTTTTCCTTTTTCAAACCGATTTGGTTGATAACGTAGTTGTTATATTTCGGTATGATTGGTGTGGTGTTTCAGAATTACAAGGTACGGTCTTTATTATTTTTATTATTATTATATATAAATATATATATATAAATATATATATATAAATATATATATATATATATATATATATATATATATATATATATATATATATATATATATATATATATATATATATATATATATATATATATATATATATATGGGCATGTTCTACGGCTAACCCTAGAAATTGGGATATATTTTCTTTGACTATTTTTTATGCTGCGTTTCGACCTTAATAGGCTTTTTGCTAGATTATTTTATTGTTTTATACAACAGCAAAGATGTATTCTTTGGGTGAGCTGTGGACATATAGGCCACGACTATTATACATATTTCTATTTTTGGTATATGTTTACAGCATTTTATTAAATTGAATAATAATTGTTCAATTTAATATTGAATTGTACCTAGTCTAATCGTTCGATCATATACTACCTTGTAATTCTGAAATAAAGCTATTATAATACCGAATAAAAGAGCAGCATTACTTTAATTTTCTATACGTTATATGGTATAGTCTTAATTTGAATACCACATTCCTTTCTTTATTAATTGTTTATTGTAACTTTATAAAAGTATATCTTCAATTTTTGGGTAAAATTTTTGAGTATCTTCAAACGTAAAATCAAAATTACTTTCAATATTTTTAATATTATATTATTATCTACTTATATATTGCATATATAAATATATTTTTTGTTATTTTACTTTCATCTCTAGTTGGGAGGTTCTATTAAATAAATAATATAATTTTCAATAAACCTAGGTACTTATATAATTAAGAAATGATTCGCCATTTGGCGGAATATTTTTCTATTTAGTTGTATTTAATCTTTAATTTTATCTAATAAAAGCTCATTTTTTGCACTATTAATTTAATTATTTTTATTAACTTCATTCTAGTATAAATTTTAGTCTTGATGTCTTGCTCAAGCGGAAATTTATACATATTTTTTCATCCAAATTTATTGTAAAGATAAACCTGATACCGGTAATTTTTTCTTCTATACTTTGATGACCGAGAATAAATTCCTCTGGTGACTAAGCTGAGCAGACCATCATTGCCTGTATTCCTGAAAATCAGACTGGAAGATATCTCCTCTCGTTGCTGGTACATTGAACCCATTATGGTTCACATCGCCCTTAGAGGGTACGTTCCAGTTCAGCTGGACCTCCGAGCCGTAGCCGCATCCTAGGATCCTAGGCAATCCACGTTTCACGAGGAGATCTCCAGAACTTGCCAGGAAAGGTATGTTTTGTATATTTTATTGCCCACAGGAATTACCAGGTGTTACGTAATATTTCCATTTTCAAATTACCAAGGTTTACACTTTATTGTAAATGTTAAATTTTTCAGCTTGACTTGGTGGCAAGAGTAATTATTTTTTATTGTTTTAACATAGAGCCCTTAGAGCCATTTTAACGCCCCTCATGCTTATTAATTGTCAAATTTTGAGTAGCTTAAGTCATTCTGTAAACCATCCGCTGGTTCCTATATTTATTTGTAATACATTGTTTAAAAAAATATATTTCTGTGTAAATAAATCTGATTCACAGAGGTTACAGCTGGTAATTATGGACTAATCATTTCTGCGGTCTGCTGTACTCCTTTAGTACTGCTGACCTGGCGTCCAAATATTTATTTTTTTAAATATAATTTAAAAGTAGGAATAGATCAAGTCAGTAATTATCAAGCTGTGATTTTTCTGAGGTGATATATCTAAGGGTATTTAAGTTCTAGAAGAGCTTCTGACTAACCACCTAATCCACTTATCCACGACCTCCGGAGAAATCTGAGCAGCCCATAGACAAAATAAAAAATCCATCAATATACCTACATCTCCTGGGTGAGAGGTCAATTCAGGTAATTTAAATTAAAAGGAGAGGTATTATAGATATTACCAACAGAACAGAAAAAATGTGACATATGGGAAAACTATTAAGATAAAAATATAGGTAACAAATATAGAGATACACGTAGTACGTGTATCTCAATCTTTGTTCCTAGCAGACTCTAGTTTAGCACCTCTTTGAAAGCGATTGTACAGATAAATGTTCAGGTCTCTTTCGTGACATCCTTTTATGGAAAACAAACTATATATCACAAACTATCTATCTATAAAGTACAAGGGAGCCTTAGTAGCCATTACTAGTTCATTGTAACAATAGCAACATGCACCATGTGGTCTCTAAGCCAGGTCTTCGGGAGAAAACAGTGACACGACTGACCATCGCATTCTTCTCAGAATACCCGGCGAGGCCCCCGAGGAGGAAGGAAGTGACCCCTACGGTTATCGCCTTTGCTCTAAAATAAGCCATAAAATACGAAAAATGTCAATGCAAACATAACCCACCAAATTAAGAGTTAGACCATCCACAATATTTATTATAATACACTGTGTCTGTAAACACTACAGGTTATCAATTGTGACGCAGCACATGCTCAGTCGGCGGCCCCATCGTAAACAGAAAATAACGAGTATCGCTGTCTTAGCCAATAATTATATAACTTTTTCACGATATCTCGCTCCCCGACAGCCAACAATTATAAATTATATACACGTAGTGCCTGGAATTATGACTCCTTGGATACATTTAACACTGTTTTATTAAGACTTTATAATAAAAGGAAATATTGTGTTGTTGATGAAACATGCACTTAATTTAATAATGTGTGCTTCAGGGTCGAACTAAGCCAGAGGGTTGTACTGGCGGCGGTTCCTATTTTAAAAATTAATGTATTGTTGTCATATGGGGCTCAAGTTTAAGATCGTCTGTATGCGTGATAGACTGTCTGTTAGTGAAATAAGTTGAATAAATAAATTTCTTGATATTTTAGTTGACTGAGAGACTGTTCAAAAATAAAAAAACGTATAGTTTGTAACATCGAAATATGAGATATAAAAACCCGAGCAAAAAACCCTCATTATATCGATCAAAGGAGCCGCGGATCCCTAGAAACAAGCCACGCATGCTTACCCAGGACCGTATTTAGTTTTCATGCAACATCTTATATTTATTATACTACACTTGGTCTGTGATTGATTAGGTATGTGCTCAGTTTAGGCAACAATAATTTTTTATACAAATTATTTTGCCCAGCAAGGACCACGTGGAGGTATGAGCATATTCCTTGCCAGGAAGGGAAGGATAAGGTGTGGATTTAGTGTTAAGTGGATAAAAATATAAATTTTAATAAGAATGAATCTACATAACAGCTATAGGGACATAACGGCTACCACCAATTCGCCAATCAATAATATTCCATGAAAAATACCACAACACATTGTGTCCTTACTAAACTTGTGATATACATGCCTTGAGATCTAATAATAAATGTTAAAGGAAGAGAGCCGTCGATTTCCCTAATAGATTTAATCAGAATTATGTACCTACAACAACCTTCTGATATCTAAATGTCCAATTGACAAAAGTGAACGTAACATCGCATGATAAAAACTGTGCCTGAAAAAAGTCAGCCTTATTCTCTGGCAAGTAAACAAAGTTCTGCCCATTGACAAGCTTAAGCATATGACGGCCTACAATAGGCTTCCGGTAGCCATCAATCGCAATGATCACTCTAGAAAAATGCTGTAACCTTTTCATGTGCATATATGAAAGTGCAGTATTTCATATATCTGCAAAATTTGTTTTTAGCAAACTTTGTTTTAGAATATTCTGCTATTTTTTGGACTGTCGATGGCTTGAGAACCATTGCATTGTTCATGAGTATAAGCAGACTCTATGTATATCCTTTTCCTATGGTATATTGCTAAAGTATTAGTTTCATTACATGACAACATGTGTCACAACCAACATTTTTTCGGTGACACTCGACGGTCACTAAATGCTTTAGGGTCACTAAAGCATTAAATGTTATCAAAAATAACTAAGACCGTAAATAACTCTATCCATCGTTCACTCTAGTAATATTTTACTATACTCAGCGTCCAAAAAAGAGCAAATATGCCCCACTGAACGTTTCTTGAAAAAATATAATTTTAACGGCATTTTGGTTTGAGACGCAAGGAGTCATATTTCGAAGTGATTAATAATGATTTTCAGATCCAGCAATGTTCAAAAAGATCCAAATTCGATTTGCAGAATGATTTATGTGTTTAAATACATTGCTTGTTAAGTACCTAATATACCTTGGCGATTTAAAATATGAGAAACATAACATGAACGTAAAATGATTAAATATATGAAAATGGTGAGAAAAAAACTGTACAAATCGGATGAAATATATACCTGCCTAATATGGAAATTAATATTTTTATATTCGAATATTTATATATCTACGTTTCATAGGAAGCGAGATCTGCAAATAATATTTTCATGAACATCACACGAGATGTTATGATACTTTTCAGACCATCTTTAGAACGTCAAAATAATGGTCTATCAAATTTTCAGTCCTTAATCCCAAGGTTTAATCCTTATTTAACTGGAGTAACTGGACTATAAGAATTAAAGACGAGGGAGTACTGTGTTATGCTTTTTACCTACTAAATATAAAAATAAAAAGACCACAAACTCAAAAGATAAGTAGTGAGGAATTTGGGTGGAATTATAATTTCATTGTTACCTTATTATTGAGTGATTATAATTTATTTGGTAACCCGGGACTCATTGGTATATTATGGAAAATTACATGATATTTAAAATTTTTTTAATTATTAGTTACGCTAAATAAGGTAAACATATAGTAATTATTACAAAATTCGAGTCGTATTACTATGTAGAAATATATATTAATTTTATTTACTCATCTGAGGCATATTATTATATCGGATATTGAACGACACGACTACAGATGTACATTTTGCACAGGTATATGAAGTGAAGTTATACATCATGGCCGTTAACATTTCATGAGTGTTGCCATGTCAGTGTCGCCCAATTCCCTCCAGGAAATAATACCTCAAGGAACAGGGTTAAATATAAATTATCCGATATATGCCGACGATTACATTTAATTGCATATATGGCACTCCGAGTCTAAACGTTTCTTTAGATTCAATTAATCATTATTTACATTAGTCTCATATTTGCGTTCTATTTTCAATTAAGTATATAATTTGGTATATAGCGTGACTAAAAAATCACGGAGTTCCGGGTAGTGGATTAAAAGAAATATCACTATGATATAGATATAGTGGTAGATATGTAATGTATATATAATGTATAAGTAATGTGTATGTAATGTTAATGTAATGTATATGTAATGTATATGTAATGTATATGTAATGTATATGTAATATATATGTAATGTATATGTAATGTATAAGTAATGTATATGTAATGTGTATGTAATGTATGTGTAATGCATATGTAATGTATATGTAATAATAGGTATGAAAGTACAATTTTTTTCACCAAAAGTTCCGTTGATTTGCCTCCTCCAGTATCACATAGTGCAAAATACAGACTGAATAGGCCCTCGAGGAACACTAATTTAAATAAAAATATTTGTAACACTGTAAACTATGATATATGCTAACATGCGAAGGTAACTTTTGGCGGGCAGTGGATATTGGAAAACACGAATTTACCGATTTGCGGTATTTTGGCAACTGTTCAGTATGCCGCCAGCAAATTAATAACAATAAAAGTCCTGCTCGGAGTTGGTTTAAATTCACCGCACGTTAAACCGCAACAGGGCACGGTGAGCAGCAAAAACTCTCATCGCCTAAACCCAATAATAATAAAGAGTGAAGTGCTGTAAGCACGCAAAACAATAGAAATTCCAAAATAGTCCATCAGTACATGTAACAAATACAATAACCGAGACTCAGGGGCCAGGGCGCCCCCGGTGGCGCCGGCTGCATTCCCCACGTGCCCCGATAAATCACGGGGCCCCCGCTAGGCGTCTCACGAGCTCACAAACAATGAAACAATAGGGGAAATAAAACACTGCGACATCACTTTGTTTATTCCGTATAATTGTTGGCGTGCATGTCCTGCAGCCCGAACCGATGAGATTGATTCGACCGCTTATTGGCCATTTGCAGAGGTAATAATAATGCACAAATTGCTGCACTTTAATGTATATAGCCGGTCACTAATACAAAAGTGTCGTTTATATAATTTCAATTAATTAGAGGCATATTATTGTCTACATACATAAGTGTTATAAGTAATATTATACACTTAGGTCTTGTACTTAAAAATTAATAAAAATTATTTACAAAAATGTATATGAATAAACTAGTAAGTGAGCCTAGTTTCGGCACAGCTTTTTCCATTAAAAAAATATTAAGATCGTCGAAAATATTAAAGTACCAATAGGTATATTTTATGGCATAACATGCAAAGAATATCTACAATTTCGTTACCTGCCGGGCATTATTCCTAATGAATTAGTTCTTATTACGAGTAGTTGCTTCCAAGAACTACATTTTTCATAAAGCAGAGATGCAATATGTGCCAACAAATATACAGCATGCAGATAAAAAGGAAGTGAATTTTAAATTAGGTTGTCATCCTATTTAGTTTCTCGATCTCATCCTTCTATGTCACTTTTGCCATTATACTCGTGTAAGGACCTGGCCATCCTCCATCCTCGGCCTGACATCATTGTGTATATATTTACACAGGGTATCTTTGTTGACAAACATTTTTCTAACAGAAATTTCACGGTGGCCTCTCTGCATGACGTTTGCTATTTCACACAAATGTAACTGACCCAAAGAACCCTAGTTTGAAATGTCTTTTCACACCGAGACATATTTATTATTTGTATTACAGAGATTATGTGGGTGTTCTCTTTTATTTTAGAAAACATATTTCAACTTATGAACGCAGTGGGACGCTAAGAAAAGCAAATTGGCTTAATGATTACCTGTATTACGACGTAATTTATTGCCAGGTAAAAATTATCTGACGAGGGAAAACGGCACAAAGATCAATTGTATATTAGAGTAGGGTATTTAGACGTAATGACTCTGTTACTGTGATATGCATAAAAATTGTAGAATTTCTAGAAATAGCTAAAGCTATGGTTGTACCTACTTCGATACAGCTATACTTTTGCCTAATATGTGTAGTTACAGCTGGGATATTATAGTGTTTGTGTCTAAAAACAGCGAAAATATCATTTAATTCTGGATTTTTTAAAGTTTGGAACATTAGACTTCCTATTTCATGAACTATACGTCAATGTTCAACATAAATCATGAAACACAACATTTTTTTGTGGTCACAGGACATTTTCAGATTTAAAAGTGAAATTAAATTCTTATAAAATTTTGAATACATATTACCGCCATATCTCAAAACTAAATAGAACTACCGACACGACGAGGCAATAAAACCGCATCGGTTATAAAATGCAGTGAAATTCTCTTTGGTAGAATTTTTTTCTCTTTCTTTCTCTCTGTCTATCTTGGCCTTGACTAGAAATTTTTGTTTTTAAAAATTATGCGTGAAATGCTGCAAATAAAATGAAGCCAATAGGCCAAAAAGTTATTAGATAAACTTTTTTTCATTATTACCTATCAATAGTTATCCATCGCGTTCTGTGAAAACACTTTATATTTCCAGGAGCACCCCTGTTGGTTATTTGCCTCTGAAATATAACTTTTGAGTATTTTTTCCCAAAACTGCAAATATATCATTCTTGAAAAAAAAATTAATAAATTCAAAGTTAAAATAAATCAACATATAATAATAATAATATATGATAATAATATAGTATAAATACTGTACCTATACTTATATTATAAAAAATCTGCGTGCAGCATAGTGATAGAAGTTAATACTTCTGTACCGATTCGAGAGAGAGAGGGAGAGAGGGGAGAGAGAGAGAGAGGTATTGTATATAATTGGCTTTATGGTAACTGAAGTGTGACACATATGTTTGTGATTCTAAATGGTGTAGATTTCTCGAGAATATAGCATCCATCGTTGTTCCTGAATTAGTTGTGGCAATGCTCCGGTCGTTATTCATATTTAAATTGAATTTCTCACTAAGAAAGTGCAGTAGTGGCAAGGACGCATCCTCCGCAAAAAAATCATCATATCCATTTAGATCAGATTCGAAAGCCCAATCCTGATATATCCAGCAGGATATGCATAAGTAATATTGTACCCTGGTTAATTCCGATTCTGTCACTCTCGTTTATAAATTATATCAAAATTGCTTTCCGCTTTAGAACACTCTGGGGGATCGTTGCCCAAGTCAAAGCTGCATTCGATATCTCTGTTTCTCTCTTTCTCCTGCATATCTGTCATATGCTTTATCTCACTTGCGAGAAGAGAATGTTATAAAATGTGTCATGACGTGACCTTGAAAAATTACTCTCATGCGGTTAAAGAAGTATTCACTTTAACAATTTAATATAACAAATAATTGTACTATTTCATAGTTGTATGTTTCTTAAATTGTTTGTTTTCAGGTGTGAGGTACTTTATAATTATTATTTTTATATCTCAGCTAGCTGCAACTCAACAAGAAAACTTTGATTTTAATTCACTATTATTCTAAACATTAATACAAAAGACCTCCAGGGTTGAATTTATCATCTTTTTATAACAATTTTTGGGAATAACACTGTGTACACTTGAGTTACTGGAAGTATGTGCTTACCACTTGATGACATCAAACAATTAACTATGGCTTTGTTCTCCGTTTCCAAGGAACTTTAAGGAATTCATAGTAAGTTAAACATTTCCTGTTTGAAATCTTTACTTTATTTCAATATCGGAAATGTCATAAGACCTTAAATTAATTTTAACTTTCTTTTGATAAAAGGGTTTTTTTAATATGAGAGAGAACAAAAAAAACCAAAGAAAAATTACCGGGAAGGTCCTCCACACCTCAAAAGACATGTTGTATGAAATCGGAATAAATAAACTGTTATCAGCTCCCGGTCTATATTGCAAATTTACTGAGATACATTTTTCACACGTTTTCTAATTCCACTGGAATGTTTCAAATTTAAGAAAAAGGGTATTCAATAAGTATTACATAATATATCATGTTGCATGAATATTTCCCTTTATTGCTTTGATGAAATAGAGGACATGTAACAAAATATAATTCAGAGATACCCTGTGAGAGCCTAATTAATGATGTAAAATGACAAAATATTAAATGAAGTAGATGCAAAATGGGGAGTATGATTAAATCAGAATATGATTGATGTGGTGACGTAGGGTATGAGGGTGTATACGAGGAGAAATATATGATAAATCGCTGTTGTAATTGATTTTCACATAATTATTCACAACTTTGCATCTGTGCATTGACGTACATCGATCTTGTCAAGACGCGCCTGAGCATCCCTCACGGTTTGAAAAACATTTACTCATTGTGAACGTTTCGGTATCAAGTTAAATCGAAAGATCCAATTCCAATAAATGTATGTGTTTAATTTTAATAGGGAAAACAACGTCAGAAACCAGTCACTAAAAGCTTTTATATACACTGGCGGTTATCGTTATCTCTTCTTCGACCGTAAAAAATAGTGTTCACATATGTTAAATTTATTATGTTATTAAGCTAAAAGTGGCTGTAAAAGTTGAGCATATGAAACCAGATTTTTCATCGGTGATATAGTTATTCACTTTATTATGAGGTACCTATTAACTGGGACTCGTGAAATTCCCCAGCGTTTACATCGCTTTCCGATAGTTTCGTTCGGCTTGGACTACTTTAAACACAGAAGTATTATGTAGCCTAGCAGCTTGCGAATCAGTAATATCGTGGTGTAAACGGGCTCGTTAAAGAATATGGAATATGTACAGTAGGGTGGAACTTAAAAACGAAATTTCGAATTTTAATTTGTAATAATGAAAATATTTCAATAAGTAATAAGAAGAATAAGAATATAAAGCAAATAACAAGAATAAAAAGGGTTGCTAACACGGTCAGAATAGTAGCATGGAATGCCAATGGGCTAATACAACGAGCCCATCAATTGGAAGCGTTCTTATGGAGCGGTAAAATCGATGTAACCTTTTGTTCTGGTCATTTGTCTGGTGGATTTGTTCTGATCATGTCGGCCTCTCTGTGAGGCTGACATGACCAGAACAAATTACTGCAAAATAACCTTGTAAGATTAATCACACTGCTCGATCAGACCTTCCCAGAAAGGGCGGAAGAGCGATAATCAAAGAAAACTTACTTACGAACGCTACGAAGAAACCAGATACAAAACTGCAAAAATCCAAGTGACAAGAGTGATAACCCAAATGAAATCCTACGACGTCACAAATGCCGCAATATATTGCCCAGCAGGAAAACCGCAAAAAGAAGAAGACTATAGTCGCTTCTTTCAGTCGCTTCTTAGGAGATCGCTTCATTATTTGAGGCGACTTCAATGTCAAACACACCTATTGGGGTTCTGTTAATATAACGCCGAAAGTAAGACAACTATACACTGCTGCAAAGGCAATATCTTGTCATTTTCCATCCACCGGCAAACCAACGTCCTGGCCTACAGATAAAGAAAAAACGCCAAGCTTAGTGGACTTTTTTATGTTACGCAATACTGCATCCGCTTATGTCAACATTGGAGAATTCTTTAACCTAACATCAGACCATTTAGCAATTCTACTCTCATTGAGTGAACATGTAATAACCAAAGAGTAACCCACGTATCTCATTAACGGGAAACCTGATTGGGACGTATATCGAGCACAGCTCGAACAGAGAATTGAAGTTGAAAATCTTGCAGCAATCTGCGTGGAACAACACCAGACTTGCAGCAATCTACGTGGAACAACACCCCTACATTGACGTCAAACACACCAGGTTTGCACTACATCAAAGAAATTCTAGGTTAAGAAAAAAAGAAGCCCGAAAAAAATGGCAACAAACTAGTTGGCCAGGCGACAAACGGGTGCAAAATAATCTATGGAACAGCTCAAAATTAAATTAAAGCCATCAAGAATTAACAATTTGAAAATTTCTTGAATAGGCCAAAGAATCATGACTCTCTGGCAACTGGGCCAACTGGCATAGAAGAGATACCACAAATTACTAACAGAGATGGCACGATAATTAAGCGAATAAAACCTGCTGAGATCACCAACACTATCAGAAACAATCTCAGTACAAAGAAAGCTCCAGGTTATGATCTAATAACTGCACATATACTTAAGGAGTTGCCTCGCAAAGGCATAATGAAACTGACGCATCTCTTCAATGCAGCACTACGACTCCGATATGTGTCAATGCAGTGGAAGATTGCTGAAGTTATGATGATTCCCAAACCTGGCAAACCTCCTGAAAACAGAACATCATACCGAGCAATTTCCTTAATGCCGATTATATACAAGCTGTTAGAACAGCTCCTTTTCCAGAGACTCAAACCAATCATTGAAGAAAAGCAGCTTATTACGTCCCGCCAATTTGGATTCCGTACTAAGAATTCAACTACGAATCAAGAAGATCGAATTACCATTGTAATTGAGAGAGCACTAGAAGAGAAAAAGATCTGCGTAATGATATCCCTAGATGTGGCCGAAGCATTCGACCGAGTGTGGCATCAGGGCCTGGAAGACAAACTAGAAAAATATTTGCCACGACAAATGAGCCAAATTCTTTGTTCTTACATTACTGACCGTCACTTAAAAATTAAATATGGAGAAGAATAATGAAGAATATTCTGACCTCAAGAAGATTTATGCTGGAGTACTTCAGGGATACAACAGGTCCTTGAACCTGTTGTTCTCTAACTGCTGTACACCAACGACGTCCCACAAAGCGACGGAGTAATTACGACAACATTCACCGACGACACTGCTCTACTCGCTACTGACCAAGACATATAGTCAGCCACGAACAAACTTCAAACAAAAGTCAAAAATGTCACCACTTGGGCAAGGGAATGGCGCATCAAACTAAATGGGGCGAAATAGATTCACGTCAATTTCACCAATAAGAAATATGACTATACTCCAGTGATCAACTAGCAAACAATCCCACATGCCAATGAAGCAAAGAATCTAGGTATGACCCCCAGATGTAAAATTTCGATGGAAACCAATGTGAAGAAGAAACGTGAACAATTAAACCTCAAGTTCAGACAAATGTATTGGCTCTTCGGACGTTACTCTGAGTTCTCAATACAGAACAAACTACTTATCTACAAGCAAATTATGTAGCATATATAGACTTATGGCATCTACTGATGCCATAAGGCATCAGTAGATGCATCATAAGGAAATTATGGCATATATAGACTATGGCATATATAGACTATGGCATGGACCAATTCTGGGGACGCACTAAGAACTCCAACATTAAATTAATTCAAACGTTCCAGAATAAAGTACTTCGAAGCATGGTACAAGTGCTGTGGTACATTCCCAATGAAGACATCCATCTTGACCTGAATATGCCTCTGGTTGAAGATAAGATTATAAGAATCTGGGTCTTTGTCCGCTTGGGAGGTTCGGCTACCTCTGCATCGTAGTTCGCAGCCAGCCAGATCAGCGGGTTCCCGTGCTCCTCTGCGATGACGTAGAACTTCTTGGCGTAGTCCTCGATCATCTATGTGGCCGTCTTGTACTTCAGGTCCCTACGGATGACCTCGTTGATCACATACCATGTGGCGCCTACTGCAGTCCGAAGTGTTATGTGTCCGCTGCTTGGATCCTCTTGAGATGCGTCTTCGCTGCATATCCCCATGGGGTGGATGCATAGGTCATCTGGGGGCGTAGGACGGTTTTATGAGGGTCGTCTTATTCTTCCGGCTCAGCCTCTTGTCGCTGGCTAACACCCGGTACAGCAGGGCCCAGGTGAACTTTGCCTTTTTCGTAGTGGCATCTATATGGTCCTTCCACGTCAGGCTTCCACGATGCTGTCTTCGACAAGCCAGATGCCTTGTGTTAAGAAATTGCTGCGGCGCTAACATTTATTGGACGTTTGTGTTATATTTAGACTTATATTTAATGACGTTATTTACAATTATGGTTTTAAATGATTTTATTTCCAGTTAAAATCATTATGAAGCTTTTTTTGAGATAATGTGTAACAAGATCGCAATTTAACATATCTTTTTCGGGATTTTATGTCTCATATTTTGATGTTACAAACTATATATTTTGAATTTACAAAATTATTATAACTATGTAATTAAATTATTATTACTAAGTACCTAAGGGATAAACAATCGAAAAAAATCATAAAAACGGGGTTACTGTTTTTTGGGAAAAATGTTTTCCTTTTTGAGAAAAAAAGCAAAAGCCATTTTTAGCCCCTACGGACTGGATTAATGATCAAAACAATGATATCCCAATAATTCAATAAAATCGGCAGTCAGAAGCACCAGGTTTTCTATTGCCAACGCGCTCTAGAACACCTAGAAAATTCACTAAGCATTTCTATTGCTGGACTGTTAGAAATGTTGATTAGCACATAAAAAGACAAAATGTGACATGCGCCTTCAAAAATAAAATCCGGCTGTTTCAAGATCAAATCCTCAGCCTTTCCTACGATTTGTTTGTCGGTATCATTTAAATTATATATTGTTAATAACAGTCAATATTTCCCTCGAGCTCCATTAGCACACACTCGCAAATGATACTTAAATTCTAAATTATAGCACAGTCGTGGAATTTATAACTATATAAATTAAAATTTTCGGTCGCCTCGAACGTTTGGTAGACATTTATAACTGTCCTATAAGTTGAGTAAAGTCATGTTCGTATTATCTCAAAAATACTCTTATCTCTAAAAGCCCCTAAAACAGTCGTCCCTTTGTTAAATTAATTACCTAATAACGAAACTACAGAATTGTTATTTGCACAGACGGACTAACAGCTATACGAAAGGTAAGGAAATAAATTGTCTTAAACAGGTTTTATCGGACAGATAAGATAATACAGTATTGGCTGAATACAACTGTGAGTATGTAAACTTTGATATTATTCTTGAGTGTCTTTAGATTAAGGTCGAGGGAAATATTTTATTTAGATATTATAGTAGTTATTATCATAGTATTTATTGGTCTACTGAGGATGCATGTCGTACTTACATATAAACATTACACCAGATTGATGTTAGTGTAAAGATTATATTTTCATTTATTGAACACCACTCAATAGGGACAGATATTATTATTAGAGAACTATTATTTTGTAGGGGTGAAAAAATATTGTATAACGTTTTACCCCTATCAAAAGTAATGATGGGAGAAAAATACTAGCAATAAGATCTACTATTGGGATTCTACTCCATAAAAGCGTTAATTTATTCAATCAATGATAAAAGTCATAAGCAAGATGTGGTACCGCAGTATTTTCTGTCACATGTTAGATGTATTCACAGTCACAGATCACAGGCCCGAAAGATAGAACAGTTCCTCTACTTACCTTCAAGACCAATTTGGCGGAACAATTGTACAATCATGGAGTTGGTGAATCCCACAAAAGATGAAAACTCAGGAGTGGAATAAGAGTAAAAATGGCATACATTTCTATGGCTCCAAATTTTATAATAAATTACAACAAATTAAGGATCTTTCCATATAGTTCAGTAGACAGATAGTTTCAGATAGAAACAGGTCGGAAGTTAATGAAACTTTGGGAAGTTATTTAAGGATGGTTAATAAAAACTTTCTCAAGTTTTGGACCTTGAGGCCCTTGTGCCAAAAAAGAGGGGGAGGGGAAGAAATGGAGAATAAAACGGAGGAAAAACCTGAAAATTAATCCTTAGAAGTATTATTGAAATAATATTAATTAAGTAATTATAGTTCATTTTCAGAATAAAATAAAATTAATTTGTATAAACTTTTTATTTAAATATACAAATTTATTATAAAAAAATCTTTTCAAAAAAAAGTTTTTTGAAGATTTGACGTTTAAGCAAATCTTCAAAAACATCTTGGGTCGGAGATACAAAAGTTGTAGATTCAGGGCTGTAGATTCAAAAAACTTGTAGCTACACAATATTGAGCCAAGACTAATAGAACTAGCCATGTTCTAAATTAATAGGATTGCTTAGTGCTCCACGTTGGACGCCATGTCCTAAATTATTACGATTGCTTCGAGCCCCACGTGGGGAACCATGTCTTAAACTAATAGCAGAGCCACAGCAGAGTCTCGCCATTTGTGTGGTCGCTAATCATGAAATTTGTTGAAATAAATATTCAAGAAAATGTCAAAATAAATATTCAGATGGCGCGGCGTCTCGAAGGTGTCTTGGGAATTTTGAGGAGCCAGATCACAAAAATTTTGTCAAAATAAATATGCAGGATGGCTCCCGAATTTTGCCATTTGTAGTCCTATGTGATTGCAAATATGTAACTTGGGATTTTTGAGGTAGCAGATCACGATTTTTTTAAGTGAGTACTTCTTTAGCCGTTTAGCCGTAACTTCTTTCTTATGAGAGTGATTTTTCAAGGTCGCGTCACGACACATTTTATATATAACATTTTATGTATAACATTTTCGTCTCGCAAGTGAGATAAAGCATATAACAGATATGATGGAGAGAGAGAGAGAGAGAGAAACAGAGATATCGAATGCAGCTTTGACTTGGGCAACGATCTCCTACAAACGTTCTAAAGCGGAAAGCAATTTTGATATAATGAGAAACAGAGATAGGGAATGCAGCTTTGACGGGCAACGATCCCCCACAAGTATTCTAAAGCGGAAAGCAATTTTGATATAATTTATAAACGATTGTAACAGAATCGGAATTAACCAGAATACAATATTACTTATGCATAGCCTACTGGATATATCTGGATTGGGCTTTCCAATCAGATCCAAATGGATGATGCCCTTTTTGCGGAGGCTGCGTCCTTGCCACTACTTAACTTTATTCGTGAGAAATTCGGTTTAGATATGAATAACGACCGGAACACTGCCAATAACCACCGGAGCAATCATTCAGGATGGCAGCTCAAAGATGAATTTTGTAATTTACAGTTCGATTCGACTAAAAGTCCATACCTCGAGGTTTTAGTGTTAGGAGATCAGGGATTTTTGGTCAAAATAAATATTCAAGATAACGGCTCCAAAATATAGGATATTTTCGGAAATAAATACTCGGATCTGCTAAGAATATCCCCCACAGAATGTTTCTTTCACATTTTATAATTTGTCGTTTGTTAAGTGTTATTATTAAAGAAGTGTTATTATTGTTAAGAAAGAAATTTTAGGCATGACCAAGATATGGGAGCAACATTTACAATATCAAAATGATATATCAATGTAGTATACCAAAAGTGGACTTTTAGTGTACTTGGTCGAGTGGTGGTTTTATGGGGTTTATAAATAATACGACAGGAGAGAATTTCGGTCTATGGTGGCGCCAGAGCAGAGGCTTTAATGAGGGTCCGGCAACCCAAGTCCAGCGGTCCGGTGCGGTTCCGGTTATTAGAGTCAGCGAACCGCGAGCCTCATAAACTGTGGACAGTGAAAAGGTGTATTGTAATCGGAGTCGACACGACGAGCTACGGCCATAACTCGGTTTATTGACGTTATACCATTGCCGAATGTACTCATGCTTATTTATACTTCACAGGTTTCCCGGAATATTCATAAAATATGTTTGTTTTTCGTATGTACAATATATTTGTTACTGATTTCGTATCGATAGGGTTTAGTCTACGCCGCATTATTATAACCAATTACAATAACTAATAATCCGTGCAATTCCGAATGAAAACATAATCGTAAAGTTTATTGCTGTCGATAGCGTTTTTCTCCATAGTTATTTTTCACAAGTTTAAATCATCACATATGGTGTAGCGCTTGTGTATACAAGTTATTGGTTGTTCTTGTTGCTGTTCTTACTTCCCAAGCCATAAATGTTTTACATAAGATAAATATAACAATTAACTGGAGTTGTTTCTACAAACACCAAGGCACTGAAGCATACAATCGACGTTTGTTTCGCTGACAACGTTAGCAGTATCGGGGGATATCATACCCCCTGTCTTGAAAGATGTAGGAAAAGCAGTTCAAGCGCAAAATGATTGTATACCTAATAGGCAATAATATTGTGTCTCATCTCCAATCCGGTGTTGGAAAGGTGTTGGAAAGTACATCCACTGCTCTTGCAAATATTACCGACAACATTCAGGGCTCTCGATAGAGGTAATTGTACTGCCCTTATTCTCTTAGATTTTTCTAAAGCATTTGATATTCTAGATCACACTTTATTGTGCGCCAAACTCGAGTTTTGACTTTTTGTCTAAGCTGCCGCACACAGGTTGTTAGTTTTAATGAGAATATATCTTATGATCTACCTATCTCTTCTGGTGTAGCCCAAGGTTCCATTTTAGGGCCTATATTATTCCTAATTTATACAGCGTACATTATTTCCTGTGTAAATCATAGTAAAATTCAGTTATATGTGGACGATGTACAGTTATCACACTCGTGACATTGATTGTATAGTTATTTTGTATAGACTGTATAGATTTTATAGCTATTTCATCCTCGTGACATTGCTGTAGCTTGCAATATTATAAATTGTGATTTACGACCACTTCTGAAGTATTTGAAAACAACAAATTTAAAGCTTAATAGTGATAAATGTCGCCATATGTTATACTGGTGATAGAATTAAAAATCAAGTTGAATAAAACCTTAAACTAACCTTAGATCATAAACCACTAACTCTTGTTACTAAATCCAAAAACCTTGCTTTGACTTCTGAAGATAATATGCGTTTCAAGGAGCATGCACTATTTAATACTAAAAAAAAAGTTACATAGCTTTAAAATTATTATATAATAATGTTTCCATTTTGAATTTCTAAGTTAGAACAAAATTGAAAAACACTGCACCCGATTATGTGTCAAAATCGCATCTGTGGGTGCCAGGGCAACCATAATCTGGTTGCCCTGGCCAGTCAGATTCTGAGATCAGATCTTGGCATGTGTAGCAGAAGAATCAGTTAAATGAAATAACATGCATAATTTAAATATATTGCTAAAATAACATTAAACTTGCTTACAAATCAGGCTACCGAATCATTAAAATAAAAACTGGTGAAAAATAACATTATTATTAGCAGTAGCAGTCGGTTTAATCGGATAAACAACAGTTATCCGTTTATATCTGACTGACAGGACTGTATTATTAAATATGATTTTAAAATGATCTCCGGGAAGACAGGGCATCCAACTGGTGTCACAGTCCAACATTGTAGAGGTTATTCACAGTTGGTTCGGGTCGCGCTTAATTTGTCTTGTGGCCCATCATCTATCTAGTACAGATCGGACCGCGATATACCGGACGTTTTAATGGCCAAACCATGTCCTCGCCTCGTATTAAGCAAAACAAAAACGACACATCAATTAGGCAACTTTTGGGGGACCGTTTTTTACATTCATGCATCCATCCGTTGTTGAAATATTATACTGGAACTTAGGATTTAGGAAAAAGCTGTTGACGTTTACAATAACTATTTATTAGGGTGAGCCATTAAAACGACTATTAAGTTCTGGTACAGGGCGCGACTTTTGATCCCGGTTGTTTTCTATTTTAATTTATTTCGAAATGTATCCGAACAGAAATCGGAGTTTGTTAACCACATTTTTTATTTGGTAATTCTAACGTAAATGTGTATCTATAGTAAGACCTGAATATTGAATTTTTTGTACCGGTTGAATGTGATATTCTTGACCTTCATTACTGATATTGATACTATTAAATGACGCAGAGGTTTACTCACTATTGGTGAACGCAATCTAGAATGTTTTATTCAAATTCTTGGTAAGCAGTTTGAAATCAACTCAATCTGATGTTAGTTAGATCGTTTTCAGCAGTTTCCTTCAGATTGTCCCATAATGCATCTTTATGGGATATATCAATATCGTCGGCCTAACAGATATATCACCAGTGCTCTGAAGAGTGAATAAGCCGTTCATATATGGTAAACAACACAGGCCCTAACACTGTTCATTGTGGAACTCCACACTCAACAAGTATAAATCTACTAAAGGTATTATATATTTTGACATATTATTGCCTATCCACTAAATAGCTTTTAATCAAATTTAGCACTATTCTTCTAATACCTATGTCTTCTAGTGTCGATATTAACTGTTGATGAATAACGGTGTCGAGGGCTTTTGCTAAGCATACAAACACTTGCGAATAGATGATATACTGTTTGTAACATCAAAATATGAGACATAAAAAATTTTCAAAGGATACACACAATTGCCGCAATGGGAGATCGGGGCAGTATAACTTTTCTTACAGCAAGCTAAAATCGTCCCTATAAAGGCGCTTTCATTCAACAATTTGTTATGTTTTGATAAAATACTAATAACTAATCAATTTTAACAGAAAACCCATCAAAAGAATATACTAAATTCAGGAATAACTGTATTACTTCTATTTCAAGAATTATTGTTGACCCCACTTTACCACAAAACGGGGTCGGCGGCTCCTTATATCGATATAATCAGGGTTTTTTGCTCGGTTTTTTATGTGTCATATTTCGATGTTACAAACCATACTCACGAAGAGAATAGATGATATACTCACACCCATAGCAGCATAAATTTTAGACGTTGAATCTTCAATAGCATCTTGAGTTAATTTTTCGGATGGAAAACCATACTACATAGGGGAAATAAGGCCCATAGGGGAAATAAGGTCACCAGGAACGCCAACTAGATATATATTTATGTTTGCACAGAATACGAAAGTTAGTTCTTTAGTACCTATATAATATTGGCAGCGGTTGATAACTAACTGATAACGGTTGCGGTTGATAACAGATGTTTTTAATTTTATTTTTTAAGCTCATTTATTTTTTTAAACACTATTTGTAACTAAGTTTAGCCCAAAACTGGTTTTTAAATTCCCGCTAATATGTTTTATGGCCATAGCCAACATCATAAGCAGGTTAACAATGTAGGCGAGATATAACTAGCTACATCTATCGGCCATTTGACATCATCCCATGATATGACCCATCAGGTTTTAGAAATTAACTTATAAATGAACAGAATCAACCCAATCCAGTAGCTGCAGACTAAGCAGTTTCTCTAGCGGCTATTTGCTACCCATTAGACATCAGGAATGCCTCTAGCCCTGGTGGGCTAAACTACATGCTGAACTGCAATAGATAGGCGAATAATAAAATAGATTGTCATAAAAATATATTAATCACGATACCATCTCGAAGACAAAGAAAGATTAAAACTAAATTTTATATTGATTGCAAAGTACCTCGGATGAGAGAACAAGAAGATAATATGCGATTTGAGAGCATGTTATTTTAATTATAAGAAAACAAAATATTTGTTTTAACATGATCTATTTTAACAATAATTTAGGTACAAGTAATTTACTTTTACATACATTAAATTTATTTATAAAAATGGCGAATGCGCCAATGATAACTGCTACTAAAAATAGGCTGCAATTTCAAATTAGGTACGACTTATATTCCAACCCAATTAGTTATTTAATGCCCTATAGTGACATGTGGAGCCCGCCATTAAACTCTGAATTGTATT